>JARWCS010000004.1:3241742-3270049 GCA_034783895.1 Geukensia demissa
ATCATTAAAATAATGATCTGCTCAATCCATGCATATTTTATATGTAGGAAAGAAGGAGATTACGATTTAATGCAATTGCTTTTATTCAGGATACTGCCAATTACGCATAAAATCTAAACATGCAAACCCTGCAGTATCAGTTAATTAATCAGGTGTTCTGACAGGTATGGACAGGTAGATGTTGAGAAAGTAGCAGAAATAGGTGTGGAACTTCAAACATTATAGCACATTGAGGGTCTTTTACAATTAGACATTCTAATGAATAAGAAATTACTTCTGTCTGATCTGTTTCTACACTTGATTTGAAATATTGGTCTCTCAATTGTTCTTCACATCATTTACACATAAATCATGCCTAGGATGAACATTGATCAGACAATCCTAAGTTCTTCTCCTGCTAAATCTGATTATCTGAAATTTTAAAACACTTATCGATAATGCAGACTTGTGCACATTACATACAGCAGTTATTGATTCTGTTATTTGCCTTTGAAATGACACCAACAGTGCTTTTTGGATAGAAAATAATAAACCAGAGTACACGTTTTATAAAACTGAGACTTTTAATACTATCCAAAAGTTTTAGTTCTTCATTGATACATAAGGATTAACAAAGCTGAGTTTCAACATTTTTGCCTTAATTTTTCATATCCAAGTACAGTAGGATTTATCTTTCTTTTGGTGGTAAATGTAAACACTTGTTTTTATAATAGTTACGACTTTTGTAAAAAGGACTGGCTGGTTGTATTTATTGTGTGCTGAGTCATTATAGATTGTGGCATCTAACTGATCCATTACAATCTGAAAAATAAAAATTTAGTACAATCAAATTGACTGGGACTGTTATAGAGTTTGTGAATGGTAGTAAAGGGTAAAGTTGACCACTATATATATCTTATATAGTTAATTTGCCTGAAATTATTCAATCCCATTACTAATGTACAATGTATAGCAATTTTATCAGCATTTTGCAAACATCAGGAAAAAAATGGAGGTTGGGAGATGGGTGGGGAGTTAAATGAGCGTTAATATCATAATTGTCCTTTCTAATAGACGTTAACTTGGGAAAAACCATTCTGTGTAGTCTGTCAGTCATTGTAAACCTCGCTTAATGGAATGCCTTATTCAATTGTAAAAGGTATCATTTTTTAATATTAATAAAATTTTGCATATAGATTCTTGGTAAGTCTTTACAGAAACTATTTTCGTTTTTATATTATTTTCAAAGGTAAATGAACCTGAAGCAAGAGAAAATTCCTATAGGATTTACAATGTAAAAGGGAGATAACTCTCTTGGCAGGGTTTTTCAAAAATCCCTCTATATTGCCCATAGAGTAGAATTGCCCATAGAGTAGAATATAACTTAAAATGTAGTTGCAAAATTTCTTTCTCACCTCAATGCAACAAATTATACAAGTACACATTGATATCATTCCATTTTGAAAATTAAATATTTTAGATGACAAAAAATTACAATACACCTAAAACAGTTTTTATGTGCCTAAAAAGTATCTGGTGAGGGCAGTACTTTTCTTCTAATTTTTCATTGGACAACTAACTGGGTTTAATTCTTGACAAAAAAAATTAGTAAAATATTCCTAGATAAAAAAAGGTTTGAAATTTCCAAATAGCCATTCTCCGGAGCAAGGTTTACAGACAGCAAGGAGGTTATATTATATCAAACAACCTCCTTGCAGACAGTTACTCTGATTTCAGTATTGTCCAAAATGATCACCAGATTATTATATAAAAATCTCTTAATTATCAGCAAATGTCAAAGTTTATATGTATATCATTAAAAATATGAAAATGTAAACAATTTTAGTACAACTTATAATATACCATTGAATAAACTTACAGTTCTGCACATTTTCCACGGTACTATTGTTACATTTTTGCATCATGTGTATTTATAGCAACACAACATAACATGTGTTAGTGATAAATATAAACAAAAAATTATTTAATAATGTTACCTCACAGAATCAACACTAAATGTTGCACCACTTGGGTTCTAAGGCCAACAGAATCTTTGTACATGTTTAACACCATGCTTACTACTGTTGTTAAACACATTTGACCAGTCTGGAAGGAGGTACTTTGCATTATTTCAGTGTTTTTCTTTTTTTTATAGTTATCTATCATTTCTTTTTGATTGGTAACTCATTGGAAGTGAAGATTTTCATCTACAGCTATATACATTGTCACCTTATCATTTTGCTAATCATGGTATCAATAAATTATGGTTTTATAACAGATTTTCTGATCTGTATTACAATTTATTATCTTATTAATAGATTAGGAAGTATCTTATTAATTGACAAGCTTTTGTGAAAGCAACTGTTATATTAATACCCAATTGATTTATCTAAACTGAGATTACTTTTATTGAACAATTCCAATGATCTGATCTTTTGTCTTCTATCAAACAAATCTAACAACAATTTTTAATTGCCTTGGTCTGGGGTCAAATGTCACTGATAAATCTATAGGGTAAGATTAATGTATTGGTATATATTCAAATATAACTGACTGTGGGAAAATGTTTAAAGGAATGTAAAGATGACATAAAGAGTAAAAATAGGTATTGAAATTTACTTTTAAAAAACCTACACAATTTCTTTGTCAATACAGCATCATCTAAGTTGGTATGTATCGAGCATGTATTTATATTATTTTTAAAATATTTTATTTAATAAAAAATTAACCAAAACAATAAAATAATACAATATTGTACACACGTATCAGTGAGAAAACCGTATACATCCTAAATAGTTTTTTACTATTTGTATTATTTATTACACAAATCGTGATCTACAAGTTCCCCTGTAGACAAAGTAATGCATTTTTAATGCATTAATTATTTTTCACAAATGAAATCAATGCATTTAGATGAAATTGAATAAAATATTTGAATTACCAAAAGACGAGACTAATGTTACAAATGAAAAAAATACTGACTCGGTAAACTCAAAGATACTGTTAAAAGTCATAATCACCCCTATGATATAACTTTTCAAATTGGTTCCACCCTTGTTGAAGGCCTTGTGGAGACCTCTAGATTTGTAAATTTCCTCTGTTTTTCTCATGGTTAGAGTGCATTTACCCCATATCTTCTCATTTTTATAAGAACAAATGTCTTGTATATAGAAAAGGATGATGTGGTAGGTCCTGTGATTAGTCGACAATTTCACAACACAAACTATATGCACACCAAATGGGATCCTCCTAAGTTTCATAGTTCAAAAAAATAATGCCAGACAGTAAAACCTTTTCCTCAAATGGTATTTGCTAGAAAAAACATGCTTGGGAACCTTTTGTTCCATTTCTAACAATGAATACTTTAGAATAGACCCCACCAAAATCACATTAAACATTTTTAAAAATTGCCAAAATCCTTCGAGATTACACATTTCAGCCACTTTTTGACCTCTTTTTAAAAAAAAAACATAAGAGATAGAGAAAATCCATTGGCAAACCTTGTAAAGCCCTTAATGGAGTTTACTGGAGTTTTTTAAAAATGGCTGTATAAAAAAAAAATTATTGAATTTTCGCCATAAGGAGTTTTGGTTGTATTCAAATGTAATATATTCATTTCAAGTACTGGAGGCTGTGCCTTATGAACTAGGAAAACTATTTAAGAATCTCAATTTTACCTGTACAGTAAAAATATTGCTAAAATCTAATTTTATGAAACAACTAAAGTATGATTGAATGATTTCCCAATTTTTATTAATTTTTATTAATTTTTGTAATTTTATTGAAGAAAAGTTCTGACATTTGGAGAATGGGATCACATATTTTGACCTAAAAAGGAAGCAGTGTTTGAAATTAAGCTTTTCAAATCCTGTCTGAAATTCATTAAGTTAGCTTGAGACTAAGGAGGGTGAAACCAACCTGTGATCTTAAGGGGTTTGGGGGAATACCTTGCAACATACCCTATGATTTAAAGTGAATTGCAGCATTCAAATTATTTGATTAACAAGTTCCAACCTTTAGTGACCCAAGGTCATTCTTAAACCTGACCTTTGACCTGTAAGGGGTACCCTCCTGGAACCCCATGCTTATTTCATGTAAAATTCAAAATCTTGTGGCACATGGTAGAAAAGGATTTTGCATTATTTTATGTTTATGCATTTCTTTTAAACATTAACTGTTTTCTCCTCCTACTTAGAATGCACAATGAACAAGGGACATAACTTGTGACAGATCAATTATTTGTGTATAATCTTTGTAAAATGTTTTTGTTGGAGGCAACTAGAAAATTGCACATTTTAAATAAATATCAGATTTTTTTTTCGAATTCCATTCTCTTTAGACCTATACTTTTTGATTATTTAAATATTTTTTTTTAAAGCATTGTCAAGCTAGGGAGATCATATTCAGATGTACATAGAAAGCATTAAACTGCCTTTGAAAGTCTTCCTGCTTATACTTGGAACCAATATTTGCTAGTATTATCCTTAAGTATTAAAACTAAAACAAACAAATACAATTTGAATTTGAAAACTATCATGAGCCAATCCTTCCTATATTTAGGTGGAACTGTTCTTTATAATACATTGCTGCACAAATTAACAGAAAATTCAATGGTCCTTGTAAAAAATAAAAACAAAAAGTTTTTTAACCAGAATAGCCAAAATGTAAACAAACAGAAATCACAGCTTTAAAATACAGAAGACTGTTATTATCTATATATAAGAGGTAACTTTCCTTTATATTGGTGGCATTTCCTGTAATTTCTTTTGTGTATCCCAACAGGTGCCTGTTTTTTTTTAGTTTTTTCTTTTTTTTTTTTTTTACTGTAACAGGTGCCAGTGAAGTCTGACATCTAAAAGTGTATAAAGAAAAGAATGAATTGGACGGGAAACGAAATTAACACTACCGGAATATGATTTCATTTCGTTAATCAGTTGCAGAAGTGTACTTCATTTGTGCACAGATTTTTTTCACAATATATTTCGTATTATTTTGTCACGGTTAAAGGTTCATGAAGTAAACTAGTCCTACTATAAAGCTCATTACAACTGATGTTCTAACTTTTAACCTTCCGACAATAAAGTTTCAATGCGCGGAAAATTTGAAACATGGCTGATTCATAGCGAATACAGCAAACTTTCCATAACATTGCCAAAGACACATATGTGTATATATGTCTCTGATACAGCTAAAAACACTTGTATCTGCTGTTTAACTTTTAAAAAGGAAAAAAATCGCCAAACTCGTACGTTTTCCAACTAGGTGCTTTCTACGACGTCCGTACCTTCTTCTTTTCTTCGTATGAGCTTCCTTTGGACAGACGTACCACCGTGCTGATGGTGACGCTCATCTATAAAAGATCGTTAAGCCGTATAGTTCAAAGTGCTTATTTTTCTAATTCATTTGCCACATCGTTTATGTTTGCCATGTATGGGATTAAATCCAAGGCCTAAACTCGCTATATTTTTTTCTCTTTATTCGTGACCATATTATAGGCAGTTTTCTACATATAGTTTGCACATACGCAGAATACCATTTTGGTTCTAAGTGTCTTTAATGAGAAAAAAATAAAGACTTTGTAATTTTCGCTACAAAGACATCTAAAAAAATAATTTGATATTTCGGATTTAAAAAATACTTGCAGAGAAAGTGGTAATACCTATAGTAAGTATCCCAGCTGAAAATTATTCAGCACATTTATTCTGGTTTAAAAGTGGATTCATTTTTGCACTTTCTTAAAATTAAAAAAAAAAATCGTACATAATAAATAATTACGAGCGCTGAGTGGGTGGGGCTTTTGATTTATTCTGGCCGTATACATTATAAGTCTATGTCTGCCTAAAAAAAACCCATATAATACGATGGAATTGCAATGCACTTACATTAAAGAAAAATATTGCTCTCCTACAAGCGTCAAACAGGGTCGATTATTTACCATCTTTTGCGAGCAAGTAATTTTGAGTTGTCTCCCATTTACCAAAGAAAAGTAAAATGGTTTTTTTTTAAAAAAGAATGAATATGGAATATTTTATACAATCTTTAACCATACATTTAATCATGCAAGTCCATACCATGTGTCTTAGCGGCAACTCCAATTACTACATGCTTGCATCTTATTATAATTTCAAAGTTGTGTTAAGTTTTGGTATTTTGTCTTCATTGATAACATATGAATGCAGATAAAACGCGGTCGCGTACGCGAGCAGTCGGTGTTGGATTTCTTCATAAAACTTTTTCCCACGTGCCTTGGACAGACATACGGCATTATTCACCATCTGGTTAAAGTTTATCTAAACTATTACGGCTGCCGTTGTATGACGGTAATGTTTATACATACAAAAAGGTTTCCCCAATAGATCACAGATTGTAAATAGTATAGGGAGTATACACTCTCATGCAAAACATGGCCAATTTAAAAGTACACATATAATGCAATTATATAAAACTTAACATCCGCTTTTTTTGTTTCCTTTGTGTTTAGCAAAAAATTACAGTATTTTTTCTGTCTATGTTAAAGTTGTGTTAAGAGGGTGTATCAAGATAAATTTAATGTTGTCAGCCTGTATCGAATTCTGTAAGAAACCTAACTTAAAATTACCATGCACGGAGTTTGATTTGATTTTCTCTGTTTTATAAAGCTCTGTAGTAACTGTGTTTTTTTCTACTTTTGATTCGAAAAGGGATATATGTGTTACGATTGTACGTATGGGGCACCATTATTTTATAATAAATTACCATGATTAAATTAGAAGGGTCACTGATGTTGGGGATGGTACAGTTAATATACCACCATCGATGGCACTAATGACCAGACACTGGCAGTTTCATTGTTAAGTATTGGCTATCCAATTAACAAGGTGCAAATAATTCGTGTTAACAGTGATGTTCTCATTCCTCATCTAATAAAACATGTTTTCAAATATCTATCATATAGTCTCGTGAATTATCATATCTTACCAAAATGTCTATATCAAAATAGAACGTGAGGTTAAAGACATACGGGATATACCGACTCTATTTATCTAAATAAATTAGTAAGGTCAGGGGTTATTTGAAAAGATCCCAAAGACAAATCTAAAATGCACGTGTCGATCCGGAAGTCATCTGCCAATGATTTCTCGAAATATTCAGTTATTAATCAAACAGTCCCTCTTAATGTCCAGTAATATTTATAATTTTGTTGAAGTGTGGTCTGTTTCAACCATCAGCTAACTTAACATCCCGTTTAGTTTATGTTTTGCTCGACGGATACTACAAACTTAATATCAAGTTCTACAGCAATCTTGAAACAGAAGCGATATAAGGAAGAAAATGACTAAACGCTTCATATGAAATATCTTAAATTTAAATCTTTCATAGATATAATTTTATGCTTTCTGTACAAAAATATATAACGGATTCCTGCATGCTGTTGTTTGTCTCTTAAAAAGAATCCCACCGAAGTTATTAAAAAGTCACTAATACTAATGTAGAATGCACGCCAATTATAAATCATATTTCCTTTACCTGTTATGGATATTATTACTGTAATATACCGATAGAATAATGCAGGTGACAGAATTCTCCTACCTGTTGTATGTATTGGGATTTGTAGAGTACCGTTACCTGGCAGATGGCTGTTACACCTGTCGTTTACTTCTTTTCAAAACAAACATCTTGATGATTTGACATCAAAGACTAGCGCGCCAAAGTACTGCTATCCCAAGCTGTCTTCTATTTTGTGCATATGAATACTCGTTATATTTAAGACTCGGGATTTTTCGTTATCAGCAAAATACATGAATAAGTATTTAATATGCATACAGATATATCAAAATATAATATAATATATATTATAAAAATATATTCTTTGTTTATAATATAAATATTAAGAATCGTAAACCTAATCATGGGAAAATCTACCAGAAAATTCAAAATATACTTTTACTCAATATGGCGTTAATTATATCACATCATATTTTTAAAAAACATTCTTTTTAATTGATAATCAACCATTCTGTTTTTACAACATTTTGTTTGTCTTGGTTGTAGGCGCCACACCATTTCTACCTATATTGTTAAGTAATTTTTCAAGTGACCCCCCTGCGAAGACTCCTCATTAGGAGATAATTTTCTATCAATTAAACTTACAGGTTTGGACTGTAATTAATACTAACGACAAAATAAAGGGATTAACCAAGTGACAGACGGGGTCCGTGTATGGCCCTTGATTTTTACCGACGCCGTTCTCCCACGCTAATCAAATCAGACCAATTAAGTCATCGATAAATTTAATTGTCACTTAAGACATTAATGAGTTTTTGGATTATTAATTGCATGTCCCTCTCCGAGCCCACTCAGTGATCTGCCAAGAAAAAATAAATGATAAAAAATTGGCAGAATTTTCTCAGTTTTGTATAAAAATTGCCTATTCATATTTTTTGTATCAAATGGGAAGTGATTGTACTCTAGTTGTAAGTCTACTACTATTTTTTGTTATATCGGTAAAATACAGTTAATATATGCATGATTTTGAAAGAAATTCCAACAGTTTGTTGAGTCAAGTTAAAATTTCATGGACACAGGTGTATTCCAGCTGTAATTCTATCTATAGTTTAATCATTGTCGCATGCACCAATTTCCTTCGTTTTTGCAGATATGAAGGTTAAATAGGATAAAACATCTGTAACACCTTTATGCAAATACAAACGTTTTATATTTGGCGGGACTTTAATTCAGTGAATTACTTCAAGGATGACGGCACGCGTCGCCTTGTGCCGAGACTTCTATACCGTAACTTGCTCCTCCCCTAACTTGAGGCGCTCGAATGAGTGACGGATTTACAACAATATAGTTCAACAGACTTTATCAGTAAATATCAACATACTAAACAATAGTACTAACAAAAGTAAACAAAAAGTAAATTTAGTCTATACGGCTATACCATCTGATACGCTATAAAGAATAATATTGAATGGTTAACACCTGTTATTATTGTCAACCCTCGCAGTCTTATCCCGAATTCCGCATCAAATTGTGAGGCTAATGTAAAGCGAAATATGTCAAAATCTAATTCCTAAATTTAGTCATTTGGATTTAAACGTAAATATGACCTAAAATACATATCCCTAGAAAATATTGTGATCACTATGTGTGTTTTTGCCTTCACCTGGTTCGCGTGCCATGTTTTCCATATTAGGAAGTAATTTGCATTTGTATGGCATGGTTTCAGAGACAGGTGTTTAGTCTCGAGCAACAGCTGAAGACACAATAAGACCTTTTCATGTATTGTCCATTTCTCTCTACACTGTTCAACACGTGTTTTGTGTATTTTTAAGCCGAAAGAGGAAATGTTTTCTATAATTTAAAAATCGGCTTAAATTAAAATACACAGATCTTCTCAATGTGCATTAGATACATTTTGCGATTTTATTCGTTGGATCCAACCAAAAAATGCAACAGGTAGGGTAGCACTCATAAATCTTGATTTGGTTTCATTTGAAATACAGAAAACTCTTTTTTATGCTTATTTTGTGTATTAGTTTACTGTTTTCAGGGACGTATATAACATGTTATATACGTCCCTGCTGTTTTTAAGCTATTTTTACGTAAATAAATAATATAGTTAAACACGCTTCTATCCTTTATTTATATATTATATATATAAGTAATCTTTTATGGGCAAAATCAAATTTGCTAAGTTTATACCTGTACTAGAAGATAATTAAATCAAATTATTTAAATTGATTGTTGTAGACTGTCAATCAATTGTGGGCGGAGTTAGTGTAAAACGAGGCTTGCGTAAAGGTATAGAATTCGATATAGTGTAGAAGCAGAGTGAAAGAATAAACAAGAAAAGATGTGGCGGTGGAAAACACCTCGATTTGTGGTACTGTGGATAATAATCAAGTATTCAATAGTGTCAAAGGTATGTAAATTTCGTAGTTTTGTACTTTAGTATTTTTGTACACCTTATTGTTAAAGAGCAGTAAACTTAATGATTTTGCCGGCAGTTTCCAATACTCCGTTCCATATAGTAAATTGGATGACCAAACTTTTTTCAGATAATGTTATTTCAGTAAAGTTATACAAAAGTTATTGTAACAAATTACTAATTGTGTGTTTGTTGTCTTTTTCAGGTATATTGCACAGGAGTATTCGAGTTACAGTTATCAATGTTTAAAAACTCTAATGGCTTAAATATTCAAGGAGAATGTTGCAATGGAACTATGAACAGGAATGATCAGTGTGTTTCTTCTTGCCGAACGTTTTTTACTATCTGTTTCACAAATTATCAAGCTGAAATTTCAAACAGTCCTACATGCAATTATGGGGCATATGAAACTGCAGTCCTTGGTGGCAATATAGTTGATTTTAACGAGGAATTACCAGTGAAATTTGAAAATCCAATTAAATTTCCATTCCCGTTTGCATGGCCAGTAAGTATATTTATCAACTTCTTTGACATCGATTGCACCTTAGCAATTATACAATTCGTTTTACGATTTGTCATTTGCAACTACATGAAAGTAACTGCAAATTCCCAACCATTTTAGACGAATTACATGTGTATATAAAACTGTCTTGTTTTAAAACTTCATTACTGTGATGTTGAACTTTTTGTATATGTAGATTACCTGCCTACCTATAGCTGCTATTGATTTGCACTCGGTATCCCTTAATGATGCTGGAAACAGCTTGCCTTGTTGCCCTAGCTTATTTATAATTTTGTGTACATTAAAATAAAATGCACCATTTACCAACATATAAAAATATTTAGTATATATTTATTTATCAAACAAGATAAAGGCTTAACATGTGTACCCTCGTGTAAATTTTAAAATTCAAGGTCGTCTTTGAAAATTTGTGGTTTACTCGATTGGCTGCTATTAAAAGGGAGGTAGCAAACTATGTACATTTATCATTTCAGGGTACATTTTCGTTAATCTTGGAAGCATGGCACGATAAAACAACACAAGGTCCTACACAGGGTAAGTAAATTGTTGTTTGTCAATGTTTTGTAGTTAAATCAAGGGTTTCAAGTGTATTAATTGAAAGGAATTGTTGTTTGTTATAAATTGTTTTATTAGAAAATGATAAAACTATATATTTCGCCTTTGAGGACGTCGATATGCACAGCAAACTTATGGATTATTACATATAAACAAGAGTCATTCTTGAACCGTGTTGTGATTTCTTGCAAGGATTTATTTACTTGGTGCGTGTGTGATTCTTATAGCCATGGATATTGACTGCAAATATTAATAAGCAAAACTGGGAACATTTATTGGAATTTATTAAAGTGCATTTCGAGGTAGGACTGTGTTATTTATTGGATTTACAATTTTATTCAGTGAAACACCTATAGTGCTGATAGCTCAGTGGAATGGATTTTAACCGTCCCAGATTTCTGTGTGAATCGGCAGATGGCAAAAACATTATAGTAATAGTGCGACCTATTAAATCACAATAATATCGTTGTTTTTATTTTATGTATTTGTACATTTATTTCTGAAAATTTTACGAATATTTAATTACTTTAAAGGTGAGAACTGCACACCTGTATGCACAGCATATTTATGAATAATTATATAACAGTAGAGGACGTCTCAAGACGTAGACTATGTCTCAAGTTTTGCAATACTTACAAAATCTAAGCTTAAGTCTGATCACTAATATCCCACCCTTCAGTTCATTCGGCTTCTTTCAATTGTTAAGTTTTTCATTGACTTCTTTGTATTGTGTCAGTACGAACTAATGAAATTTCTTTATGCAGAGTGCAAACAGGCCTGAGAAAATTATAATACACATCAACAGTTGGTTTTGGGATCGAGACGGTCATCAAGACTGGCATATAACAATAAAAGGTTGCTATTGTCAAAATGAAAACGGTTGAGAGTTGACACGCATGTTAAAGCTCACCTGTGTTATTAAATGGGGTATCGCTTTGACGAGCGTGCGAGCTTGATGGTTTTCTCACGGTTCGACTTGTTCCTTTCAGGCAGTCCACGTGAGCAGATTATGAGATTGGCAGTACAAAAATCTATTGCGGCTGGGTCGTCATGGCAGCATTTAACTCACCAGACACTATATACAACCCTGGAGTATTCCTACCGAGTGGTGTGTGATGAGCACTACTATGGGACTGGGTGTACCAATTACTGTAGACCCAGAGATGACCAGTTTGGTCACTACACTTGTGACAACAATGGTACCAAAATCTGTTTAGACGGATGGAAGGGACCTTATTGTGCTGATGGTAAGAACTCCAGATATTTATGTTCTTGAATGTAAATAATATATTATCAAAATATACGTAACTTTCTAATCGTAATTTTATATGCTGATAAACGATTTGTTGTAACAGTACAAAGGAATTTGACTGAGCCATCTGTCACTATTCCCCAGTCAAGATAGGCTTTATTATCCCGCAGTCATTATTTCGTCATACCTCATCTCATTGTAAAATTGGATCGGATTGTCTAAAATAATTGTGTGTTAGGTTAACAGTTAAGACTTGAAATTTGCTAAGATTGACCCTCTTCAATAAGGTGTATTTGTAGGAAATTGCTAAGACATTTACCTGTTATGTTTCATAAACATATATGAATCATTTAACATAAGTCACGAAATATTTTATTTGTTAACAAGGAAAAAAAATCAATACAACCAACATCAGCAATTATACAAGGTGGTGAGGCCTTAGCGTGTTTACTTACGTTTATCATTGTCTTTTCGCTTGGATTATGTTCTATAAATTTGAAAATTTAAATACATTTTGTATTATTAACTTGTTTAATAATGTATTTTGCTTTGGGCATTGACATGTAAATCTTCACCAGCTGTCATTCTTGTACACCAATAATGTGGCTAGGTAGACTGCCACTATACAGCTGTTTTGTACCTTTTGTTAAGAAAATGTGTATTCATGCTAGATCAAACGATTTCTGCACTTTGTATATAAACTTGACTTTGCAATTGGTATAACAGTATGTAATTAAACGTTTTGATTTCTTGTTAAAAGTCGAGTTCCTGTTTTATTTCAAGTATAGTGCAGTTCCGGTCAATCATAGTTTTACATTGTTTCAGACAAATGGTCTTCGGTACACATGTTACTGTAAAATAAATTAACAGAGGATGTAATCATTAAATTCCCAGGAAATTTGAAATAAAACGTCGAAAGATAATTGAACAGTGCTGGCAAAAAATTAGTTATGTGTGGCATCTTGAATTTAGGCACAATCTGCTGAAAACTCACATGACTGATAAGTTTGGGAAAGAGTATTATTATTTTTTTTTATATTTGCAGCAGTCTGTCTGTCCGAATGTCACCAGGACAACGGGGTTTGTGACGCCCCAAACGAATGCAAGTAAGTATTTTAAGCATTTGGGTCATGCGAGTAGTGACAGCCTTTTGTGGACATCAATGAAACCAACTACAGAGTAAAAACGAAAACTTTTTATGTAGTATTATTTCCGTTTTATAGCAAGAGCTCCCTCCATTCAACATGTGATCAAAACAAAACATTCCACGTGTGATCAAAACAAAACTAAATTAAAAACGTCATGGTTTGCAAAACATTACAAGACAAATTATGTTTTGGGTATGTGTAGTTTCTTACGATGTTAGCTTCAGCAGATGTAATGTATAATTACTTTTGCATGTACTGTTCTTCATATTGTAAATTACACGGTTTTCCAGACCAGCAAGAACTGCAAAATATAAAGAGTCGAGTCTAACCGTTTGAAGACTAGTAATTAAGTCAATATTTGAGTAGAAATAATAATGTCGTTGATATTTAATAAATAAAAGAGGGCTACAGTATCGACTTGACTATAAATGAAAAGAACTTCCCTCGCAATATTTGATCGACAATAGACCGATGGTAATTCTTTATTCAACATATTACTAATTGAATAAATATTGTAAACAGGTGAAATTACAAGTTTTAATACAATTAATGTTTTGAACAAATTTTGCCTTTGTTAGCAATTCTGAATAATTGAATTATCACACTGACAACCCCGTTACAGTTCTTGAACATAGAGTATTGTAATGTTTGAAAATATATTAAAATGAGTTTATTAAGTATTTTTTGGTTTCTTTACAGGTGCAGATTAGGTTGGGATGGAGAATTCTGTGACCAATGTGTCCCATTCCCAGGCTGTTTACATGGGACCTGTAATGAACCTTGGCAGTGTAACTGTGAGGAAGGATGGGGTGGTCAGTTTTGCAACCAAGGTATAAAACTTGCATCTAGTAAATAAAATTATATATAACTAATGTAAATACATTAGGTGTATGCAAAACACTATCACAGACTTATTTTTTATAAAATATAAGTGATTTTGTCAAAAAATAAAGCTAAGTTTTTACCTAACAACAGAAATCGGTATAGATTGAATAGAAAGGATAGGGTGCGTATGAATCATTTCACCACAAGTCTGTATATGTTTTTTCCAGATTTGAATTATTGTACCCACCACAAACCATGCAAAAATGGTGGAATTTGTAGAAACACCGGACAAGGGAGTTACACATGTAGTTGTCCAGCTGGATTCACTGGCACCGTGTGCGAGGTTGAGGTAGACGATTGTCGTCAGAACACTAGTTGTCTTAATGGAGGTCAATGTTTGGTAAGTTCTTACCTGTATGAAAATGAAAACAAATGGGATAAATGACACAGAGACTGCACTCCAACAAGAAAAAAACGGGAAATTTACAAGTCTGGATGTGTCTGTTTTCTATAAGTTCAGCCAAAGTAAGCATTGTTGAGAATTTAGATTAACCTGCTGGAGGTGTCAGTCTTCTATAAGTTCAGCCAATATAAGCATTGTTGAGAATTTAGATTAACCTGGTAATTGTTAGTTTTTATGAATAGAAAACTTGGTTGTTTGCAATATAGCTCATGGAAAAAATATTATTATATTTCAACTGTGAGGTACACTTGTAGAGATCCCAATATTTACTGTTAACACAATATAACAGGATGATCTGAAATTTCAGGATGTTGGATCGGGATACCAATGTAAATGTCCGGATGGCTATACAGGTAAACAGTGCGAGATTAGAGCTATATCCTGCTCTACGTCACCCTGCAAGAATGGAGCAACGTGTTCAGAAGAGGAAGGCAGATATAAATGCCAGTGTGTTCCGGGGTATACTGGATACAACTGTGATTGGGAGATCAATGAATGTGTTTCCAATCTCTGTCAAAATGGTATGTTCTTCACTTACATTAAATGTTCAAAGCAAGAATTTACAACAATTAATTCGTAGCTTGATTCCATGTGAAACAAAACAAAAAAGTTAAGTACTGCCTTCCTGGTTTGTATTTGTATAATAAAAGAAAGAGTTGTGCACTATTGTAAAGCGCTCATTTAGTAAGTATTAATGGTTCAATAATTGTTATAATGATATAGTAATGTATATAGAACGTGGTATAAATCATGACACTGTATGTAGTACGTTAAATTATAACACTATTTCAACAATATATTGATGAAAATTCTATACTGTATTGGTAACACATGGCATGTGTTCAGTTGGTTGCTTACCATAAATTTCTATAATAACAAGAAAAACGAGGTTATCATAATTGTCCTTGACAAAACTAACGGTAAAGCGTATTCTATTGGAAAATAATATAAAAGCAAATGTTTTTAATATTCAATTACATTTTGTTTTCAGGTGGAAGATGTGTTGATGAAGTTAACGGCTTCCGATGCGTCTGCCCTTCCGGTTATAATGGAACTCTATGTCAGCAGAACATTGATGACTGCGCAGCCGCAGGAGGGAACCCATGCCAGAACGGGGGGACATGCATTGACAGGGAGAATCAGTACGAATGTCGGTGTATACCCGGGTTTGTTGGCCCTCTTTGCCAAATCAATGTGGATGATTGCGAATTACGTCCGTGTGCTAACGGGGGTACCTGCCAGGATAAAATAAACGATTATTCTTGTACTTGTGCTCCAGGATTTAGCGGCAAAGACTGTTCTGTGAATGATAATGATTGTAGTAGTTTTCCCTGTAAAAATGGGGCTACTTGTAAAGATTTAGTCAACGATTTTCAATGCGAATGTGCAAACGGATATTATGGAAAAGATTGCTCTTACCGCGATGGAATTACAGCTACCGAACAAAATACTATAGACAACATCAACACACCAAATCCAGCGAACAATAAAACAAATATGGACAAATCTGTTGCATTAGAGGAGTTTACGACCACAAAGCTGTTGCTTGTTGTGTGTCTTGGAGCTGGCATTCCATTAGTTTTAATAATTATTGTGGTAATCTTCTTATTGCTACGGAGGAGGACAGATCCGCCTCCGATTGACACCAGCAAAGAAATTGAGGAGAACATAGTGAATAATATTAACAATAAATTGACTGAATCTAATATTTTCACAACAAATCAGACTTCGTCTAATATTAACAAAATTTCAAATGAAGAACAAAAAGAAATAAATGTAGACTTTAATACATTTAGACCTGGGAAGGTCGTCGAAAAATATACAAACACAAAGCAATTCTTGCATAGAAAAGACTTGAATACACAAGGACAGTTTTCAAAATCGCCTCCCCCAAAAGACATTGATAAATACAGGAGTCATATCGAAGAAAATTATTCATCAGAAGTTAGTTCATCATCAAAAAATGATTTTAGGTAAGACTATATTAGACGAGCATAGTGGCTTTCATGAAATAAACTTGTATTATTCATTTAATTTAGTACTCAATTTTAATGCTAAAAATCTCAGATTCAATTATGCCCGTTTCTGCATCTGAGCAAACCGTTTCAATTCTGTTATGAAGTGCATGGTAAAGTGGCACTTTGAAAAGATAAAAAGATATGATTATACAGTCGTATTTCATTGGGGTTTTCTATTTACAAGTTCTAAAGGAAGGTGTAAAATATTCTTTAACTGTAAGTGTTAAATATAAAATTTAAGGAAACATTTTGTAACAATTTGTAATAGTTTGTCATTGTTCTTTTTCAGTTGTTATAACACAGACATTCACATCATAGACTATTCCAAAGATTATTCTAAAGATAGAAAATCAACATTGTATTTAGAGCCAGTACAGCGACATTCTTGTTATAGTGAGGACGTATTGGCAACAGAAGTATGACAGACAATTCCACAAAACTGCAATAAATTATATTTATTTATATATTGCTGTATAGTATGCATACGTTGTGATTTAAAGTGCCTTTGTAAAATCAAGTATGCAGTACGTAAATTGAGGATTATCCTGTCTCTTAAATGTTTTGTTTCAAGTGAATTCAGCAGGCTGAAGCTATATTTCGTTTGTTACATTGGATTAACTAAGTGCTGGAGTTTAAGAAAGGAATTATTTCGACTCTGATAGAGGATTTTTCGAATGTTGACGTGTGGACATCAGATATTTAGTAATCTGTTATAGACATTGTGCATCCAATGCCAAAATATATGCAAAAACTTGAAAAGAACAGTTTTGTGATACAAATTTGTCCATCCACGATCTGGTGCCAATGCAGCGGCAACTGTCAATTTAGCAGCTATTCACGTGTGTATTTTGTTATAAGTGGTATGAAAGTTGATGGACGAGAGAGGGAGAGGAAATTTGAGTGTTATTTTTAAGTAATATATTGTTAAAGAGTGTGAGAGACTGAGCATTTTTAGACATGAAACCTGAAATGATATACTTATTGTTGAATAATGAAATGTTTATTAAAGAGTAATGAATTGTTAAGATAAATTTGAAAATAAGTTTGGAAACAGTTCAACGCAGAGAGGAATTGAGAAATTTACAGGGTTATAAAATACATGATTAAAAAAATAATATGAAAATTACAGTTAAACACTTTAAGCTTAATTTTGGATATCAAGTTTTTAAACTTGATTATTGTTCAAACTCCCAGCTGCATGTACTGTTTAGAACATATTGCTTTGAAATAGTTACATGGTGCTTATGCTTGCAGCCTGTAGAACTGTTATATAAATAATTTATTGTTAATATGAAAAAAATAATTGTTGTTTTTTTTTAAGGCTATATGTATACATGTAGAATGTACGTTTATAAAAAGCTTTGCAACAAGTTCCTTTCAGTATTGGATCAAATCAACAGTTGTTACACTGATAATAGGGCAAACTATTACACAGTTGATAATATAATGTTACATTCAATCACTTTCATCGAAATTTGTTGCTTTTTGGCATTCTTGGTAGCATTTAGCACTGTGATCAAAATTTCTACTATTTTTCATTGTGAATGTTTGTTGTGCTAAAATACGAAAAAGTACTTCTTAAAGAAGTATTAATCCAAAATATATTGAACAAATGAGACAAAAGATGAGTTTTATAGCAAACAATGTCTCTTGTCCAGAATCTTCCATCATTCCATAACAAAGGACCAGGCAAAGCCAAGGTTCAACACGAAAACATTAACATTTTATACAGATCTCATATTGGCTCACACTTCATATCTCTTCACACTGGCTCAGATCTCATTCTAACGTCAGATCTCATTCTGTCTCACTTTCTATCATTCATTCATTCAGTCATGTCTTTGTTTTTCTGTGATGCCTGTATATATTATGTATATTTATAATGTTTTTCTGGATGTATATAACTGTTATTGCGATTATTATATTATTACTATTGGTATTTCACATGAAAAACATGAAATAAAGAGAGGTCACAAGTGACTATTTTCCTAAAGTAACAAATGTGTCCGTTTTATTGATGGATGTTGGTTTTTGGTATAGACGAAATTAATACAAGGTAATGGAATGTTGTTTGATGTAAAATTACAAGTAAAATAACGGCTTTTTCGACGGATATAGCAAATCCAAGCCTAAAGCTGAGGTAGTCGAAGTTCCCAAAACAACCAAGAGGCAACACAAAGTTCAAACTTGTATTCAAACAATAACGATTAGGAAGATTTACAACCACTCTGGTAGCTGTTAAAAACGTAATGCAGAGCCATTATACTTGATTATAAAGAATGGACTATTGGTAGTACTAGAAGCATTGCAAAGATCATCAAAAATATTCATTTCCCCCAAATTATCAGAAATAATCAAACTTTGCTAGCGCGCATTTTACAGTTGAAACATATCATTAGAAAATAATTGGGCAAACAAAAAATCGGTCATTTTTCGTACACTTTGATTAACGGAATGAAAAATAACATTAAAACAGATAAAAAAAACACAGTTTTATGTCGGACAATATCAAGAAAAGTTCGAGTGATCCGTAGTCAGAAGTAGATTTCATGTCAGTCATACAAAGAACAGACAATTCGATTAAATAATTATTATCTACAGAAAAACAATTTATAAATTACATCGAAGGACACGCCCAGATAATTATTATGTTGAGTAAATCACTGTATCTATATTAGAAGTAGAATTTCTATACAAGAAATAACTGAATAGAAAAAAAGCCAAATTCAGATATTAAAAGAAGAATGCCAAGGGGATGGGACATTTCATATAAAAGTAAACAATCTTTATATCCAAGCAGAAATTAAAAACGCTGACAAAATTTGGAAAATACGATGGTGTAGTAGTTGAATGTTTTTGCATATATACATAATGAAGATGCAAGTTCAACTAACATATCTTACAGATTCCCAAAATAGACCGAAATGAGCATGTAGAGCAGCGATTGTGAAGGGGGAAATATATTGCGAGTATTGCTACATATATCACCAAACATGATGTTTAGCTGTTTTAAAGCAAGTCCAAAGTCAAGTTAGTTTTGAACGGATTTGTTTAATTTTGTCTTACCATGTTGGCGTTTTGAACGAACGGATAAACTGTGTGACAAGAGTAAAGTCTATAAGTATGATTGGACAGAGTGAAACTATTGTTGATGCCATTTTGTCTGAAAAATAACAACAGACTGTGTCTGAACGGACATGATATTATTTTCACATTTTCTAGTATAGCGGCAAAACGGAGTGAAATACATAGTATTGTTTCCGCCTTTTCTGCCTGGCCAAGAGCAACTGACCGTATTCACCCATATTTCATTTAAGGACAAGGACTAAGATAAGAACATTATCTTCAAGTTTAGTGGATTTTCCTATTCCTTGTTGGTGATCAGTAGTGCACATTAGGAAATTCCATTACGATTAAAAGGCACGTTATCTTTAGTGTGGAAAATTGTGATTGATGCTTAAAACCATCGAACATAAACACAACTTGTATTACAATTAAGGACCTTAATGCTATTTCACGGACTATCAATGTATGTTAGGAAGAAGTCTTTTTGGAAAACAATAACGTCTAAAACTGAAAACATATACATATGTACCAGTATGTAACTAATCTTTCCAGTCTTTTTTTTGGCTGAAATACCGTTGAATGATACACAAACAACCCAAGTCGGTATCAATAGTATAGTGTAGTTTAAAACTTGATTCCAAGCAAAATTACTCGCGTACTATAGAATGCTGCTTTGGCGATACTAAATTGTTAGTCGTATGTAATTAACTAAGTGAGCTGATGAGTGAAAATTAAAAAATATTTATTGATGTCACATGGTTGATTTGAGTCGCATTATTATTAATCAAGACATTTTGTAATTAAAAGCATTATATTTATCCGATAATTGTTGCCTGACTGCCGACGTATAATAAACATTACAACAACATCCCATGTCGAACAGCATGGTGATATTATGATTCAAGATAGGAGAGTTGTAGGTATAAAATTGATATAATTTAATTGAAAGTCTACCAAAAGAGCTTTCTGTTGAGTAAAAATTTCAAAACGTATGCGAGCACTAACACATCAAGATAAGTTGATAATAAACAACATAGAAGCAAGCGGAAACCAAAACAGAATAAACAACGATAAATTAAGTTTTTTTCAATATAATATGTGACAAACTGACTCGGTACTGACCACGAGGGCAATTAAATATTAAACACAAACTGCTGGAAAACAGTATACATGTTTAATATGAAGTATATCAATTCATAATTTATATAATACTGAAATGTTGAAAATTTAAAGTAATTATCGGGTCGTTAACGCAATAAAAAATGCTGAACTATTATCAGATCAAACTCGACTCCAATTGTAGAACATGACATGAAGGTCAACAAAGAAACGGTTCAAGTGATATGAATTGACTGTTGATGCTGATGATTTGTATAAAGTTCTGTACACGCACCTGCCAATGATATCGGGTCACATAATCGATATTCACCTTTCACTTTAGAGGGATGTGTTCAGGTGAAACTCTAGAGCTAACTCTAGTTACTCGATTAACAACTGGACAAGTAAGATCCGAACTCTTATGACGTAATTTGCCCTGTGACCCGTTAACTCGAGGAACCCAGATGCTTGTCGGGGTTAGAAAGGTTTCAAAATGGCGACCGGTGGAAGTAAAATGTAAGTTGCAGATTGTGAAAAAGAACTTTACTCTTGTTTTAGGATTTTCATCACATCGTTGACATAATTACAACAATTTCATGACAAAGCTTGATAAATTGATTTATTTGACATCAGCAGGCGGTCATTTTTCATACAAATGAAAGGTCAAAATGTATTCATGAATTTGCCACCTCTGTCAGATGAACCACTGCATGCTGCCACTGTTGTCCTTAGTTAGTGTGAATTATACTCTAAGGAGAACAGGATCATCCATGTACTCTAGAGTAAAGTGTTTTGGTGAAATAGATCGTGCGGATATTATAATGAGGTTATTTTTAGATCAACTCTACACTAGAGTTAACCAGAGTTTTTCACCTGAACACAGTCTTGGTGTCCAATAGTTCATAAAGCATTGTATTCAGTTATTTGTCAGGTAAAAACGATTATTCAATATGTATAGCCTGCTTCAGAAGTCGTTGGTGTCTGTACAATATCAAATATCTGAATCTTCAGCTAGAAAAAACATCAAATGCAACTTTGTCCAATACAACAGGCACATTTTCTATTAATACGATCGATTGGATTGACCAAGCCCGATGTTTATTTATTGTATCAGGGTATAATAGCAATTAAGAGGATCCCAAAAGCCGAAATATACATTTCAACTTAGTCGGTGACATTAAAATAACATTTATCAAAATTGCAACGAAACATACAGATTATCATAAAAAAAAACAACACCATCACCAAACCTTGTGTTTCGAATCACAATTTCGACCTTGTATGGGTGTATTTGAACTACGACGTGAAAATTGAGACGTCAAAATTGGTGCTAAGAATGTCGAAATCCGAATGATCGAAGATAATAATTATATCCAAACCGAATAAAAGCCAATATGATGGAAGATAATTTACCAATAGATATAACATCTATCAATTTTTAATTTTCAATAATTCACAAAATTCTGCGACCAAAAATATTCGTAATGTAAAAAGACAAAATTTTATTTTTTTCAAATTAGTGCAGAAAACTCAAAAATATGCATAAAAATCCAAAATATATACAAATGTTTATTATTCTTTACGATCATTAAAAGATCAAGTAGAGAAGGAAGTATAACCAAATGTTTGTTAGTTTGACAAACGGAATTATATGCAGTTTCCTTCAAAGGATTTTTCTAAATTTAGTGAAAAGATTCAATTCAGTAACATACTGCTTTACGTTTTCAAACATTAAATTCATTAAACAATTACTTAATTTAGCACCAAAAGATATTATAAGACTATAAGAAATGCGACCGTGATATCAAAGATTGAATGTATACCGTCCCATGGTGATACATCTATACTTTACAAATATTATATAGGTCTAGATAGAGAAGATAAAAAGACCAAGGTAGGATAAGCATTAAGAAGGAATTATAATAGAATAGTGCTATCTCCTTTTGGTAAACGATTTCCCAAGTACAATCAAGTCAATCAGGGAACGAAAGCTATATTCAAATACGAGAATAACACAAAAATATAAACAGGAAACATACCCCCAATCCAGACAATCGGGAAACAATAAGGCAACAACACTACTGAAGTGAAGAAAGTCGGACAACACAAAGCCAACTGGACTGTTGATAGCAGAACAGGAAGCGCACATACAACATGCCTCTTAAAAACCAAAATAGTAAAGACACATTACTAGACTGTGGAGACTAAGGCTGTGAACAAAACATTCAACATGAATTAAAAACCAAAACCGTCAGGAATCAAAATACGAATGTATTTACCAGTTATAATGACGAGAATTTCAAGAGACCTTTTTTACTATATATGACACTATATTTTGTGTTCACTTCTTGACTAACATTTTTCTGTTTGTCTTTCTGTTTGTTTTAAGTTTGTCCTTTAATTTGGACTATGAATTATGGATCTCTTGCATATAAAGGTATTATAATCTGGGCTGATTCAAGCAGACTAAGTGCGCTACTTACATCTCAGTCAATCTTGGTGAAGACTAAAATCTCATGCAGACAATCTTGGTGGGCTACTTAAATCTCGGTCAGTCTTTGTGGGCTTCTAAGGTCTCAATCAGACAATATTCTTTAGTTACTAAAATCTCAGGTGTATATTTATAATAGACAGTCTGAGTTGGTTAGTTAAATCTCAGACAGGCAATCTTGGTTGGCTACTAAAATCTCTGGCAGACAATCTTGGTGGGCTGCTAAAACCTCAGATAATTATGATGGGCAACTTAAATCTCGCAATGATAATATTTGTGGGCTACCAAAATCTCAGGCAGACAATCTTTGTGGGCTACTAAAATCCCAAACAGACTATCTTAGATGGATATTAAAGTCGCAAACAATCTTGATTGACTTCTTAAATCTCAGGCAGACAATTTAGGTAGTCTACAAAATATCAGGCAGACAATCTTGGTTGGATATTAAAATATTTGACAGACAATCTTGATGGGCTACAAAAATCCCAGACAGACAATCGTGGTAGGCTACTAAAATATAAAGCAGATAACTTTTGGGGGCTAATAAAATCTAAGATAGACAATCTTGGTTGATGACTAAAATCTCAAACAGACAATCTTGATTGGCTATTAAAATGTATGGCAGCTAATTTTAGCGGGCTGCTAAAATCTCAGACAGGCAATCATGGTTCGATACTAAAATCTCAGGCATGCAATCTTGATGGGCTACTAAAATCTCAGACAATCTTGAAGGGCTACTTAATTCTCAGGCATGCGGTCTTGGTAGAATTTAATAATCTCAGGCAGACATTTTTGATGGGCGAGCCAAAAATAAAGAAAAAAACCACCTGAAATATATAATTCAGATTATTGTCTGTTCATATATGATGACCTCAACCTTTTTTTTTAGAAGCTCCATTGCGGTGCCAATATATTCGTAGTATGCAAGTAAGACTTGACTTGTGTCCATGCAGTACTTTGGTTGTAAGAGGAAGGACTGTATTATGGGGAACAAGATGATAATGTTGGCAAACTTGAAAGAACAAAAAAATACCAAAAAAAAACAAATATAAAATATAATACGGAGACAACAAGAGATATGTTGCACCTAGGAAGAGTTTATTCATAAGATCATCTACTATATCTACGCGAACTCGTTTAGGTTAGGCTCTCAAGGAGGTTATGTGTATGGCTAGAATGTTTTTCCTGTCACGGATTTGATTTTTTCGTTCAAAATTTGTCAGACTAACAGAGATTTCTTTAAAGCACCTTAGGTGCAATGGAAACCCTTGGTACAAGTTTGTTTGAATTGCTCCGAGTGCTCCGAATTCTGATATTTGTGAATATAATTTCGTCATTGTATTTTTCCAAATTTTCGTTCGAGCACTGCTGACGAGATGACAATCAACGAAACGGCTATGCAGTGCATCAAATTTAATTTGATGTTATGTTATATACATTCATTAACTGAAATAAATAATATATGAAAAAGACATCTGCTACATACCAATTGGTGATCTCTTGAGTTTCATTCGGATTGAGGGAACCGTATAAATAATTGGTGACCGGTCATACGGTTTCTGCTTATTCCTTAACTAGTAAAAATCTAAGGAGAGGGTTTTAAAAGTAAGAGAAAACCAAAAGGCCATCAAGTTGAAGGCAAATGTGATTACACTGAAGAGGAAACAAATGGAATTGCAAATAGTATAAGGCATATGCCAAGCCACATGTATATATCTTGATTGAATATTAAAATTTCAAACACCTTGATGGGTTACTTAAAATCAGGCAGACAATTTTAAGGGGCTACTAAAATTTCAGGCATACAATCTCGGCTTTTTCAGCGTTGTATATATTTATTCAGAGGTAAAATATTTGGGAAATGCCACCCAAAAGAGAAATAGCCACCCTTAGCGTTTACAATTTGCTGATTAAATTCTGAGAAATATAATTGCTCTGCATATGAATATTTCATGATTATTTTTGTACAAAAATAACGATAATTGTTTTTCTCCTTAACCCTGTACAACAAATTTGGTTTGAGGTATTTGGTACAAGTTAAACCAGACTAACCGAATTTTCCTTATTTGTTTATGACAGCATATTACCGAAGAAATCATTTTTTCCTTAACTGTTCAGTGCCGGTCAATTGTCTCCTCTTGTCATGACGTTGAAATTCAAATTCATCCAGACTGACGTCATTCCTTCAACCATGTTCAGTTTCAAAGGTCTTGAAAACAGACACTAACATATCCCCGAACTATTACAACGACAATAAATAAAAAAACTAAAGAAACATGTTCCGCAGCAATTTTCATCACCAAGAAAAAAACAAGATGTAAAGATATGTAACGAGCGAGACGAAATAAAAGAAAAAAGAAACACCGAACAACATACTTAGAAGATGCGTCGCCATCTTACATTTGTTAGGTCTTTTAACTCGGCTCCTGGTTGCAAAAATTGATTTTATAGAACTTGTGACTTTTAGAACTAACTTTTCACATATACAAAGCTGTTTATTGACCCCGCGGCTGTTACCTGTCAAAGTTTACTTAACTGTAAAAATATCTGAAATCCAGTTTCTATTAAATAACTGTACCTGTTACTTTGGTGTTCTATCATACTAAATGAAGCAGGCACTTAAATTGCAGCGATATTTCTAAAACATTAAGAATTGAAAAAGCCAAATTTAAAGAATGCATACTGTGAATGATAACGGTGCAATCTGTTACCTTGAACGTGTTATTAAATAGAACCTATCATATGAAAATCGATATACTACCGTTCAATCTACCAGTATTTTTGTTATATTTTGGTTTTTTTCTCTTTTTGCTTTAAATTAATGAAGTTTAATTTAGAATTATGTATGTTTTAGTATGAAGCCTGGCCTATAAATATGTGCCGTACACATGTTGCCGGAATAATGACGAAAATAGAATGAAAATAGATAAAACTGCCTCAAAATATTACGCGAAAACATTTATTTCATCTGGGCTGTGATCATGCGCAACAAGATGATAATAAGTAACGAGTTGGCAAAGCGACATAAAAAAGGTGCTCTAGTGCAATGTAGTACTATATCTACAGCACGCGTAATGAGGAAAAGCAAACTGAAATATTCGTGTTATATAATGCAATTGCTTACATATTAGAATAGAAGCGTGTGTGTTTATAAAAAATATTTTCTATAAAGATCAGATATGGTAAACACTTGAACGATACAATCTATGAGAAAGAAAACAGATTTGAAGATTTTGATAACAAAATTAATTCAGACATATATCATCAAGAAATGCAGCTGTTTTAAAAGTATATCTTAATATTATTTCCTAAATCTCTAAAGAAATAGGACAAGGGGACCTATAGATATAATTCATTCCAAAGCAACAACAAAAAAATGGATATAAACGACTACGCCGCGATAGATATATCTCGTAAAAATAGAAGGAATCTTCAGAAACACTGAACTTAAAAACGAAGAATACACACCCAAGTACTAAGTATTGGTGTCGTTCAAGTTATTTCTTAATAAATGCTGACACGGAATTACAGAAGTACAAGAGACATTATTGATTATGATGGATATAACAAACTTCAAAAGCTAATAGTGTTTTAAGACGAGAGTTCTCTTTTGTCTCTATCGTTGAGTGCCATTTGACACAACCCAGATGTTAAGAAGACAAGCATATTTCAACCCTGGGAAACAAACTTTTTACTCTTCTCTATCTCTTTGCGGTAGCTATGCACTGCGTAAGATAGATAATAACTTCATGATGCAAAACAGTTTGAGAAATTGATATTGGTCTAATGCAACAAAGAAAATCTGCAGCTCGTGTAATTTGCTTCTCTGGAAAACATGAAAACAATAAACAGATCGAATTTAACATATGCGGTGCCAGAACAGAAATCTTCAATTATAAAAGATTCTAGTACACGACATGGTGTCCCGTGAGGTTCGTTTTGGGAAAATTGGTGATCGACAACATAAAAGCATTTTAGATCGACAACCATAGACGAGACTTTCCATTAACGACTTTTATCTTTTTTTAGGAATCCGTTATTGTAAAGAACCTAGAAGAAAATTGTCTAAAAATAAAAGATACACTGGAATACCTTGACAAAAAAGCAAAAAGGAAAAAAAAACAGAAAAACAAACCAAAAATGGGTAAAATGCTCCCCATAAAACCAGGCATTTATTACACCATAGTTCCTGCTACGCTTTTGATACGCTTGTTACACATGTTCATATTTAAAACCAGTTTGTTTGATTGGGGAGGTATCTGACAACCTTATCACATGCGTTGTGAATCGAATGAACCTTTTTTTGTATGGCATAAATCCAGGGTTTGACAAAGTCACGCGTATGAAACCCATAGTAAGACATGTACTATGACAGAGCATTAGAAAACATTATAACATATAACCCCAAAATCCATTTCAGATCTTTTAAATAATAAAAAATCAGGCATGTATGTTAATTTGTATAAAATATTTACAGAAATGTGGCTATAGTTTACAGACAAGCACACTCTGTATAAGCACTCTTATTCTCTCTGGTAAATGTATCGGTAACCGCCACAAAACGCAATTTTATAACTTGCATCAGAAAAAATGGGCTTACGCAATTTAACTACAGGCAAAAAGTCCAGCCGGACATGACCACCTACATATGGTCTATTCGATTAGTAACAATTTAAAATAGCTATTAAGACTGATTTTTAAGCACTTAGTAAATAAAATCAGACAAATTTTATGGTATTGTCTCGCCTGCGACTTTATGTCGCAGAAAATGTATGCATAATTTTTACTTCCCGTCGGCGGCGTAAAATTTTTTGAAATCTTTATATGACCTATGTCAACTAGATATGAAGTTTCCAGCCAGTCATGTGTAATTTGACATTGGCCTTATTTTCATGGTTCTATGACTTTGTAAGAAAAAAATTAAAAACTGCGACAAGTTTTTCTCATTCAAGTCCATATCTCAACAACTCTAATAG
>JARWCS010000004.1:3275404-3299521 GCA_034783895.1 Geukensia demissa
CATGCTGCGCTTGCGAAGCACCTCAGTTTTTTTTTGGCCCAATGTCAGGTGAGCAATACAGACTCCACTTTCTGAACCCTTAGTTTTTCAAAGGAACACAGCAGAAATGAACAATAATTGTCACAAATTTAACCACACTTGCACTGTTTTGTATTTGCAAATGGCTGAATTCTGGGTGATCAGGCTAACATCTCAAATTGAGATTTTCCTAAAATCTCGGAGCTTTTTCTCAATTATTGAAAATCCTGTAATTTGTTTGTTTTTGAGATGAGGAAGAAGTTTACAAAATCCTCAAACTGAGATGTTTTATGTGAATGAAGCCAGTTCCAAAATGGTCAAGACGACATTTTTCTGATTTGACAAGCAAAATAAAACAACCAGTTGCCACTTTTGAATTTTAGGGTGTGGTTGGAAACGAAAAAAAACCACTTAGGACTTATCACACATATATCATAGTGATATGAATTCGTACATTATATGTAAGCAGAAACATGATGGATCACTTGTAAAATATCCACTTGTGATTTTTTTGAAGCCTTACTCAATATGTCATCAGAATCTTTCCCTGAAAAGTTGCGTAAATAAAATGGTAGCTAAATGTTTCTGCATATTAAGAAAAAAAAAGTCTACATTAGGAAAAATCTCTTCTTTTTGCTTTATAAAGCCTTTTGAAATATTACTAATAGACATATAAACTTCAGGGGGTTTTGGGGGGAAAAGTTAGACAGCTTGATTAAAATAGGAAAAAACATCAAAATATCACTTATACTCTATGTTAAGCTTTTCTGAAGTGCATTTTTCGAGCTTATTTAAATTATATATTCATTACCACCTTTGTATTTATTTTAAATCAAATGAAGGAATTACCCCATGGTTAACAGTTCAGGACTTAAACTGTGGAAAAGAGTTTTACATACTTTTATCTGCCCTGAATTTCACACTGGGGATTTAACGTTGAGGGTTGTCCATCTTTGTTTTTTGCGGGAGCGCTGAAGTTGGACCTAGATGAAGATTTGTAAAATTGTGCTCATTTTTTATTCGGACCGCTGCTTGTGATACAAAACAGAAGATTTACATTTAAAGTTACATCCAGGAACGCCATTATGCATTTTTACAGGTTAATTAATCCTATTTAAATTACTAATTAATTATGCAGCTTTGACACTGTTTTCTCCGGTCTTGTGCTGGTGTTTGCAAAGGGCCACTTCCGGCAAACAAATGGCTGATTTTATAATGTAAAGTTCAGGTAGAGAATTAAAAAATCTGTGCAGTTTAAAATACATCATAATTGCATATTATTGCAAGTTATTTGCATTTTTCAGTCTACAAAATAAACACTATTTTATAAGAAAACGGTAGACAGTTTTTCTTTCACAATCTTTTTCCCGTACCAAACATACTCTGACATAGAGTATATGTGACTTAAAGGTGTAGGTTATATGAAATCTTGTACCTGAAATCAGCCTTTGTGGTTCGTCTAAATTGGAATTTGTGACAGGTAAAAAAGTTGTATATACCCTACCTATTATCATAAACATTATAGTATATGATTTATTCATAGGAATTTGATGACTACAGAGATGCTGATGATGCTGTGTATGAATTGAATGGAAAAGAATTGTGTGGAGAGAGGTAAAATTATAAAAGCTAATGTCAGTAATAAAGGATTTCAATATGTGTTTTTATTAAGGTATAAAATATTTTATGAAATTTTAAAATCAAATATTTTTTTTTTTAACCTTTTGAATTATTTTTTTTTAAATTCCCTTAAAATGTAAATGTCTTGATGCATTTAATATGCATGTTAAAAGAAAATTACAAAACCAATTTGACTTTGAAATAACTTTAGCCTAAAATTTTGTAACGTAATGGTTTTCATTCTATTTGCTGGCTGAAGTTAGATAATTTATGAAATGTATGTTTATTTGATTTTTACAGAGTAAGTTTAGAACATGCTCGTGGTACCTCGCGAAATAGGAGTAACAGTAACTATTCACGTGAAAGGGATTACGGGTATAGTGGGAGCTCGAGGCGACCCTCATGGCTTAGCAAGTAAGGGCAACATGTATTTTCAGATTTATATTGTTTCAGATGTATTGTTGAGCATGCTCGTGGAGCTCCCCGAGGTGATGATAGACGTGATGGTAGAGATAGGGGGTTTAGGGACTATCCTCCACCGCGTAGTCGACGAGGAGGAAGAGATAAGTAAGAGAACATAAAATGCATGACAACTGGAAATCTGTTGTATTTTTCATTTGGCTGTATAAACTTCATCAACTAATGCTTTGTCAGTAAAAACAGCCCTGTTTAATACAAGTTAAATTTTGACTCTGATTAAAGAATGTTAAAATCCAACACCCAGACCAAAAAATGAAAAAATATCTATATAAAATTTTAAAGTACATAAAAGGAAATAAAAATGTATGAATGTTTACAGTATATCTTAAATAGGAGTTAAATCAGTAGAATTGACTGAAGTTTGAAATCATAAAGTTACAACATTAGAAGTTTTTCTTTAAAACCCTAAATTTGGAAAATACATGTAAAGATATCTAAAACTTAAAAAAGTCTAAATTATCTTTCGCATTTTACCTTAAAATTTAAAATTCTTTAAAAAGTAACATCTGAAATCGTTATAAGTTTAACATGTTTAAATCATTAAATATTTTTGGAATTAGTTAAAGCAAAGCATAAAGTTGGTGATGTACTAAGACAAATTATCAAAGCAAGTTTTGTTTGCTGAAATACTATGGATTTCTTGACAATTGTCCTAAGCGTGTCATATCTTTCCTTAAAAGAAGTTACATAATAACTTTAACTTTGAGTAAATCAAACTTTTAGTAAATCTACTTAAACAGAAAAAAAAAATTGGAAGTGGAAGGTTCAAATTGCTTCTGAGACAGTATTGCAATTTGAAAATTGTTTTTGTAATTTGTATCTTTTTTGTTTACATGTATATGGTTAAAATACTTTCTTGCTTTCATTTCTAAATGAAAATGATGTATGAACGTTGCCTGACAACTTATTTCTTTTGAATTATAGTAATAAGATGGGCTTTGGAAAGAACAACGGTGCTGAAAGGTACAGTATTTTATATTACATATTGTCCGCCAAATAATGATCCAGGGTATATATAAACTGTTTTGATTGTTTTGAATTCTGAAAGTTTTGGAATTTTTGGCTTTTTACATTTTAAAGTTTATTGGTTGAATTTTCAAAGACCTGGCGGGCACCTTTCAGCACTGATTGTTTTTTTTTTGCCATCAAAGATTGGGCTATCACTAAAATTACTTAAGCTAATTTACTTTTCCACATTATGTTAAAAAGGGGTACATGTAAAGTTTGGAACTCTGCCAAAATGATCAGGAATATCAGAATTGTCATATTAAGAAGTGCAATGACCATATTTTTCTATAATTGAGAGGAATGCTGTTTGATTATAAGTCTTAGGGAAAATGCAAACTATACCTATAGTCATCATTGAGTTTAGTCCAAAAATAGAGTATGTCGGGGTACCTTTCCCTACCTTGTCAATGAGGACAGAAAAAGGATTGTAGAATAGCAACCAAATTTCTTATATATCTAAATATCAGAATAGGAACAATCGTTTAGGTTTATACTGTAATTTTTTGTCTCTTGTAAAATGAATTATATCAAAACTTGTGTCATTGCCATTTGATGAAAGTTGAGAAAAAGAAACTAAATTTAATTTGATCATCATAGTTGTGGTCTAAAAACTTTAAAACTAGTCTGAGAAAAGCAAGCCATCTGCATTATATTTGATTTGATCTGTCTTTAAAAAGTTTTGTGGAACCCAAATGAATGCCAGATATGCCTCCTCCTTCAGTCCTTACTGCAGTCTTTATGTGTTAGAACCTCACTGATTTGAACATCCCATTAATTTGATATGTTTTAAGTGGACCTTTCTCCTTTCAAGGTCAAAGAGCTATTAAATACCCTACATCTTCTAACTAAAAGGCAACATATAATCCTATTGTAAGTGAAACAGGTAAAAGGAAAATAAATGCTGTGCCAAAATAATACAGTAGATCTCATGATTAATACACCTGTGAACATAAATACTGCTGTCAGATTTCAATCATATAGTATTTGGAATTTTGTCATGTTTCTAGACTGAATTTCATTATTTTTTATATTTATTTTGTATTTAATGTATATCACTATCACTGAAAAAGTGAACTTTTCAAAACACACCAGACCTGTTCCAGAAAAATATGCTTTTGAAGGTAGTAATTAATTAAAAAATGGCTAAAAGGGGGGTTTGGTAATATTTTAAATACTATAATGCACTTTGATTTCTTCTATTTTTTTGGTATTGAGCATGAAACAAGTCTTCTAATTATCCTTTTTAGCTTACCTGACCATAGGCTATTAGAGCTTTTGTTATCACTTGGCATCTTTTGTCTGTGTCAGCTTTTACATTTTTATTGTCTCCTGAGAAACCACTAGCAAATTGGGACCAAACTTAACTGGAACCATCTATTGAAGGTCTGTTACAAAGTTTTCTCATTTTCCTGATAGGACTTAATACATGGCCACCATGGACGATTCCTATTTCAGATTGGCTGGAAAAAAAGTCTTCTCTGAAACTGCTTGGCCAAATGGAACAATATTTAACAGGAAGCATCAATTCAAGGTCCTTTACAATGTTTGCTTATTTTGTCCTGATCAAGATGAAAAGGCTGCCAACAACATTTCTTGTTTTTGAATGGCTTTTACATTAAAATCTCATAGACTGCTTGGCCAATTAATTAATGTTTGATATTGAGCATCAATGTGAAGTTCTGTATAAAGTTTCCTCATTTCCTCTTGATTGGACTTAAGACATTGATGCCATGCATGAATTTTGTTTCTAATTGGCTGAAGTATCAAATATCATCTCTAAAACTGCAGGGCCAAATGGAACAATATTTGGCAGGAAGATTCTATGCCAGGTTCTTCATAAAGTTTAATGATTTCTTCTTGATCAAACTAAAAACTTGATGGCCATGGATGATTCTTGTTTCTAATTGGCTGATACATAAAAAAAAATCCCTGAAACTGCTTGCCAAATAGAATAATATTTGACAGGAAACATTTATTGGAGATCCTTAATTATGTTAAACAAAAATTATGGCCTCTATATGCCTTTCTGATAGGCCCAATATCGGGTGAGTGATACATTCTCAGCATTCTGAGCATCTGCTATTTATTTCTTGAATAGCCCGCAACACATTTATTCATAGGGTATATCACACTTACGATTAAATCAGTCACACTTGATGTTAGTAGGTCTGCATATCACACCTCGGGACAACAACATTGTCCAATTTTTGTCATGTAAATTACTGCTATTTGATGATAATAAAAGATATATAATACATGTCATTGATTACAATACACTCTATCACACAAACCACAAAGTAAAACATGTAATTCTCATCGACTAATTTTTTGAAGCAGTTAATATGGGTTTATGTGTATGAGTGAATACTCGCTGGTAAATGGTAGAATGTTAAAAAAAGAAAAAAAACAAATTAATTATCTTTGGTGGAAGAGAATACCTCATAAATTGTAGATGCTATGAAAAATATTTAAGAAGTTTCCTTGTCAGTGAACCTCACTTTTCAATGTGATACACAATGAAAGTACTTTTCATATGCATATGGAGTTGTGCGACAAATCTGATGTTACAAATCGATAGGAATTGTCGATATATAACTGTATTTTACAATAGTGAATATGAATTGTAGATATGGTCCACCTACTAGAACAGAATATAGGCTGATCGTTGAAAACTTATCATCAAGAGTAAGCTGGCAGGTTTGTATTAATTTAACTTTTTTTTACTAAATTAGAATTGATATCTATATGACAACTATTTAAGATTTTATTTCACTTTAAATCGCCTGTGAATTTTAGAACCTAGGTATTTAAATTAAGAAAGACCATTTTTAGTTGTGATAAAACATTTTCTCTCTTGATTTGATTCTGTAATAAGACATTTTACTTGCATCAGCAAACCTTTAAGCACAGATCCACATACTGCATAATCCTTGAAAACAATTTTGCATGCTAAAATTTCATTAAAGTTGTAACAAATGTTCAATGTGAGCATTGATTTTAGATTTACAGACCATCTAACATGGAAATCTTAATATGTTGAAATTTTTAACCACTACTATTGCCATAAGGATGTTTTCTGCTTAGTTTTCAAAGTAATAAGATTAAAGTGGTTGATAGTGTTTAATTAAAAGTATGATATTAAAGAAAAACAATGAGATTTAATTTTTTTAGGGGAGACATTATTACTAATTTTTTTATAGGTTGTATATAACTCTCTTAAAAGAAATACTTTCCAAAGGATTGAAAAATGTGTAATCATGAAAACTGGGAACTTCCTTAATTGGCAATTTGTGCAGTTGGCAACTTTAACAATACACATTTACTTCATAGTTTGTAATGTTTACATAAACAAAATAGTGGAAAGATTAAAAAGTGCAATAGAAAAAACTATTTTTTAAGTCTGTAAAACTAAAACAATTAATTGAGAATGAATTCTAACAGCTTTTTGAGGACCATATTCATTGCAGTATGTGTGAGGAGTGTGCAGAATGTGATGATCATTCTTTACATTTGTCAAACCTAAATCGTATTGTCTTCTCTCATAAGCGCCCTCAAAGGTGAGGTAGCAGACGCATGATGGATGAAGGGTCACAGCTTACTCCCCAGAAGTGCCACAGGGAATGGCTACTTCAATGTGTTTTACATATGTCCTTGCTTGAATAATGATGTTGGCTGTGAGACGAGGGGGTCTAGCTTGCTGTTCATCCTTCTGAAGACTTAGAGGGTTCTACACTGATGTGATTGTCATGCTTAAAAGATTGATGACATGCATGGTCACTCTTTGGAAAACAAAAATTGAGATGAATGCCAGTTAGCTAGAACTATCCGAAGGTCCAAATCGGGTAGTTCTAGCTTACCTCACAGGTTTAAGAGGGCAGTAAACTGCAAAGTAACGATGTAATAAACAGATGGTCACTAGATGTCCTGCTACTGACGTTCTCTCTAGAAAGGGTTCATTCACATAGTCTCTTGGGCGAAGTCTAGTTTGTGTTCAGTAGAGGTAATTCTGTTAAATATCAAAATAAAAATTCTATCTATAAATTATTTTATTGACATAACTTTTCTTGTAAGCCAGCATTTAAAATAATAATATATTACACAAAAATAACAGCTAAACATGTGATATTTGATAGGGCTGATATTTCTGTGTGTAATAAGAATTTCAGTAGCACTTTTAGGTTTCTTAACAGATTTTCACTAGTAACAATGTTGCATCAAGCATTACTTAAATCTGACACAAGATAATTATTATGAGTGACCAAATCTAACTATGTTACCACAAACCATATGCACTCAGTATTTAAAGGAAAACCTATGTGGCTATTTGGAAAAAAAGTGATATTGTAGTAGTAGGCAAGGTAATACCCATTTATTTTAAACTTAAGTTAAAAATACAAATAAAGTTAAATGCAATAATTATAAGAGAAGGTAGGTATGTAATGTTTCCTCTAATGAAGAAATAGTATTTATCCATCTAATTATTGTCATATTATCTAATTTCATAGGACTTGAAAGACTATATGAGACAAGCAGGAGAAGTAACTTATGCTGATGCTCATAAACAACACAAGAATGAAGGGTAAGAGATGTTTTTTTCTTCAATCATCTGTTAGGCCATTTGGAATCTTGTGATAATTTTTAAAACACACTATAATTTGATATTAAAAGCTCTAAAAGAATTTAAGGGCCATTGACTTTAAAACATAAACACAGTATCTGCATTTTATCAGGTCGAATATGCTTCAATATATTATTTTCCATATCTAGAAATTTATTTCCTGGATATCATTTTATGTAAAAGTTATTTTCCACAGTAATTGGAACTAATACATTGTAAATAGTTTTGAGTTACAAAAATGTCAGTCTGGAAATTCTAGGTTTTACAAAAAGGTCAGATTGGAAAATAAAATTATCCAATAACCAGTTAATTTGAGGAACAGGATTCCTAAACAATTCCAATAACTTGCTGACTTTATTTCAGAGTGGTTGAATTTTCTACATACTCTGACATGAAAGCTGCGCTGGATAAACTAGACAACACTGAAATCAATGGAAGAAAGATCAAACTTGTGGAAGACAGACCTAAGAGCAGCAGTAGGAGTAGTCGCAGGAGGTACTTGAATATTACTTTAAAAATCATATTAGAAAAATACTCCTGTGTTTGATTAAGGTATACACAATGCTTTACACAGGTATTAAGGTAATAGGACCATAATTGACCACAAGAGTATTAAAAATACCTGGATTTTCCAGAAGAGCTCAACTTAAAAACATCAGAGCAGATCGGGAAACTTTGCAAAATACTATTAATTTGTATGATATCGTTTGAAAATTGAAACAGGTTTCCAGCTTATTATTTTACTCAGGAACATTATATATTTTAGAAATAAGTAGTAAATCACAATTTCCTCTAAACTGTCAAAAAATTCATAAAAAATTTGACCTCCATTTTTATTATGATCCAGATACCTTAATATCCGTTGGCTTGAAATATTCTCAATTCCTTTACAGTTCACTGAACCTTATACCTGTCTGAATTTATCAATGAATCATTAAATGTCCATATTCAAGATCCAGATAAGGTAAAGCTTCAACAGAATTTACTTCAAATCTTCTATTACAGGAAATTGTTTGAAATGGGAGAGGATAAAATTGATAATTAAAAAAGTGAATGATAGGCCAGTTCAAGTTTGTCATTTTCCCCCTCCCTCCAACCCAATCTCTAAACAGCTCAAATTTTAATTCATGTTTTCCGAGGCAACTGTAAGATTTTTGTTACCAGTAATGATTTGAAAATTTACTCAGGCACCTCGATTCATTAAACGGAACATTAATTGGAATTTACAAGGTTTGAAAAAATAAAAACAACCCATCAATGTGAATGAGAATCTAAAAAAGAAACCTGATGTGTTCTTAGTACAGGATTTGAATAAAACCTTGCTAATGTGTACAATAACTTAAATAAATTCCCATTTTTGGCTGCCAGTCAGTCTATGTTTCGTTGAGGTATATAGCATAGGAATAAAATGACCGAAATTTCTAAATCCCATTTCCAGTTTCATTTTCCGGCTAACATGTTAGATAAAATTATGCATAAACTCCCGAACCCAGAAGACAATCTAAATATCATCTTTCGGTCAGCAAAATAATCCTGAAATTGGGACTCAACTGAGCATCACTGTTCACCGAGTTTTATTTATTTCATTGCTTCTAAATTTTTGTGTGAATGTTTCAAGTAAATCCTTGTTTTGAAACAGCACTAGCATTTTAAGTTGGCACCTAACATTATTTTACTGCAGACTCCATCACATTGTGAAGTATTATTTTTGCCTTTGTCCTACTTTCCAGTCCCTCAGTTCAAAGGTTATTTACATATTTTAGAAATGAGTTTTGAAAACTTGACAGAAAATGGATTTCTCTTGGTTTTTCCATTGGATTTGTCTTCTAGGTTCTATATATCATTTATAAAACATAAAAAATAACAAGGATTTCATTAAAAAATTCTCAAATGCTGGTTTATAGTTCATTTAATAAAATTATGAAAAGAAAAGTGGGAGTTACTTGGCAAAAAATATTGCTATAAAATAGAAAACGAAGTGGAAAAAATTATTAACAGTTTCTCTTTACCAATATTGTATCTGTTTTATAGGTCAAGGTCTCACAGCAGAAGCAGGTCAAGGTCTCGTGGTAGAAGGTCAAGGACTAGATCTAGGAGCAGAAGTAGGAGTCGAAGTAGGAGTAAGAGTTCAAGAAGTAGAAGCCGCAGTGCAAGCAGAAGTAAATCTAGAAGTCCAAGTAAAGAACGCAAAGAAGCTTCTAAGTCCAGGTCAAAGTCACCAGAAGAAAATGGAGACAAAGACTGATAAAGGGATTAGTTCATTAGTGAATTTTTATCGTCAGAGGTTGAAGGATTCAACTTATCTGTTACTTTCAATATGAAAGTTAAAGATCAGCCACAGTAGACTCTATTGAAGTCTTAATTTACATGTGTGTGTTTGTATCAAGGCACATGTAACCATGCAGTCAAAACTGCAAATTTAAAAAAAGAAGTCCATTTTAGTTTTTTAAGATAAATGTTTTTAGCAATGATGTTGATTATCACTGTAAATATCTTATTTCCTGTAAACTTGTTCAAATCATGTGTAAATAAATGTCATCAAAATAATGTTTGTCTGTGATAGTTGAATTGGTATTTAAAAGTCAATTGGTTAACATCTGTATTTTACAGAAGAAAGAGTGTTGTCATGGTTTATAGGTGATAGGAAAACTCCTGGATACCTAAATTACAAAAGAAACCCTTCAAAATACTGTTTAGTCTCAGCATCCAGTAAGTGTTCAACTGAAATTTCTGTCCTTTTGACTAGTGCCCTCCCCCATAAGAGGACTTAAAATACTGCAATAAATTGTAGAAATATTTTTGGATTGAAAGAGTTTTGATAAACTAAATGCCTTTAATAAACCATTTGAAACTGCAGACACTTATGATTTTTCCACACCTTATACAATGTACTACAATTCCCCATAACCTATTAAACAGAAATTTTTCATCTCTCATTAACAGATTGAATGGGCATTTGATAAAACAGATCAAAAATATATTTGCTGTAACAGTGATTTAGCTTTCTTCTCCAATGAAAAATGTTGTTACAAAAGATACCCTTACTAGTACTTACTGCTATCTTAACGATATCTTTGCAGTTAATAGCCAGCACTTCACAAAATACAACGCTACAATTTACCCCAGAGAACTTACTTTAAATAAAGCTAATCAGTACAGCAAAATTGTCCTTTTCTGGAATTGAATGTTTCTTTTTCACAAGGTTTTATCAAAACTAAAATATATGACAAGAGAGACGATAACCCCATTGTAAATTTCCCTTCCTTGATGGGGATGTCCTTTTGGCTTAGAGTATATATTTCTCAACATGTCTGTTTTGCCTATTTATGCAGCAATGTTTTAGATTTTGATGATCATTATCTTTGTATTCCCAACAAATTATTGAGTCTAGAATTTTGTTACCATAAGTTAGTTGAAACATTTACTGAATTATAAGTATAAAATTTAATAATGGAATATCACACCCAAACTTTTGTGGAAATGTGGTGAATGAAACTCGTAAACACAACCATTGGGATTTGCCGACTTGAATAAACATTTACATAAAAGTTATCTATGTAACATTATTTTAAGATCTTCTTTGGTATCAACATTGACTCTCAGCTTGATAACTTTCATCAAAACTGATTATAGTCAACATTTTGTTACAATTGTTGAAAATTTTTATTTTGCCACCACCTTGGTGGTGTTAAGGTTAGCGTGTTTGCCTTGAGAGCGGAAGGTCGTGGGATTGATCCACAGCAGGGTCAAACCAAAGACATTAAAATTGGAATTTGCTGCTTCTCCGCTTAGCACGCATTATTTAGGAGTAAAGGCAAAGACTGGTAGGCCCAGAGTCAGAATAATGTGGCTGGGTAAAGTGGCTTGTCTTCCTGCAGACTGTTGCTTTCGTGAGCTAGCACGTTAAAAATCAAACTAGGCATGTCGGTCTAGTACAAAACAGGGTTCATTCATCATCATCATTATTCATTAATATGCTCTTGTCCTGAATATGCATGAAATATTTGCCACTGGACAATAAGCAACACATTCAATCAATCAATCCAGCAATTTTTTTCTTTGAAAAGGTTTTTCCACTTCCTGATGAAGAAAAGTCCTATTTCTTGACCTGTGTACCACTGGACAGAATTGAAAGCTCATTGGATGTTCTATTTGATGAAAAGGAGTTTTTATCACCATTTGGTATAAGATCACTTTCAAAGGTAGGAATACAATTTTGAGTCTCTTAATAATATTTTACCAAATATTCATGACAGAAAATCTTTGTAATATAAACCAACTTTAGTTCACAAGTGATTTTGTTTGTCATTTTTGTGATCTGTTGAAAAAAATGACCACGAATTAAAACTAAACATGGAGTTACAATTGTAAAATCATCAAATTAGCAAAGTGGAATTGCCACAGGTCACTAAAAAAGGCTATGAAAATAATCTGGTATGGGGTATATGAATTTCAGCATTAATTACTTCCATTTCGTTTTCAAATAACTACATTTGGTTTGTGTTTCATTTAATAGCAGCATATTGCAGTCATATGAGAATCTTATTCTTATTCTTACATCTGTAACAAATATTTAAAAAACCAAATTTAACTGTTAATAATGTGCTTTTCTGGATTTACCTTCATCAGACACTCTAGTGTCCAAAAATTGGAATATCAATCTTTAGAAGATGCTACACCTTATAAGGAGGTGCATGATGAATAATTAAAGACAGACTTCAGCAAGGGGACATACCCGTAGACAGGGGGGTCGAGGGTTCAGACGAACCCCCCTTGAAAACCAATAAGCACTATTAAACTCCCAATTCAGACTGAAATTTGACTATTAAAGTCTAAAAAATGGGACTTTCTGAAATGGAAAAAGTGCCAGGAAATGGCTAGATTGTAGAATTTTGCAACAAAACCCCAGACCCTTGGCCGTGAAGGTCGCTTTGCGAGGTGATCGAACCCCCATTTGAAAATTTCTGGCTATGGGCATGGGGGAGATACTTGAACTTTTATCATTTACTTTTTATTAATGATACTGTATTGACAGGTATTGACAGGTAAGCAGAGCCATCTTGTCTAAATCTTATGATGGTCTTCAGTATAACTTGACACAAACATACCTGTTAACCTTTTGAATGCTCAAAGTGGGAGATCTCCCTCTTTTCATCTTTACTAAGTGGGAGATTTTGCGTGATGACCTTTTTTGTAGAAGGAAGAAGATGGTTTTGCCAGAAATTCATTTACATAGAGAAGACAAAGATATAAAATCTATGATATTTCGTTATTCTACTTGTGATTTCTAATCAAAATTTGAGCTATTAGCACAACAATAGGATTATTTATATGTTGATTGCGTCTCAATTGATATCTTATTACATAAACATTGCATTGACTTCAATTTAATAAGCCATTTTGTACATGATTTGAACAATATTTCTGCAGAGAGTGAGATTTGGGGGAGAATTTTGTGAAAGAGGGAGATTTGTGTCTCCCACTTGGGAGACTTTCTCAAAGTGGGAGATTGCCCCAAAAAGAGGGAGGGTTAACAGGTATGTAGATATATGACATATGAAAATGTATAAATAAAAATTACTCTCTGTATCAGCAAGGGAAAGATACTATAAATATGCCTGAAGGAATATAATTATGAATTTTTGATTAGGTATATTAAATATGTGACAACTTTAAATATGGTACGATTTTTATTTTCTACAGATTCACACACAACCATACAAACTGACCCTGCCTATAAAGTCTGTTATGAGTAAAGGAGACAGCTCCAGTAAAATAGCAGTTTCAACACATCAGGACTCTAGTAAAAGTTGCATTTCACAAATGAAAGCTGTTGAAGAAGATCAAATGGCAAAACATCAATCCTTAAAAGTAGATGATGCAAAGGAAGTCAACTCTACAGATGACTTAAAGGGAGATAAATCTGCTACTGAGAATATTCCAGAAAGCCCAGAATTTAGTGTTCATTACACACCAGGAGAATCAGACAGTAGTATAATGGGTGGTAACAGTAACTGGAGGGGACCAGTATGGATGAATGGTAAAGTATTGTCTGACTTATGCAAAAAAAGAAGTAATTATTTGAAAAATTGCTGACAGTAAACTATAAATTTACTCTCATATATTCAGTAATATTTGAATCTCTTTACTCCTCTGATTTTAACCATTCCATAGCCATACCTGTTAACCCTCGTGATTTACGCGGGATGCTCCCGATATTTTGCCTCGTCTCCCTTATGCTAATGTTCTCCCGCGCGTGAGACAAAAATCTCCCGCATGTACAAATTTCTCCCACGTCAACTCACGCTTCGAAACTTTGTCAAAAATACTTCTACAAATCGCGGTCACCATCTTTGTTTATACCGCTTGAACAGCTGATCAATCACTAATTTTCGGCAATTGTCGTAAAAGTGCTTCCGAATTGCTCGTGATTTTTCATTAAGAAACACGATGACCGCATTTGATTATAAAATCGAATGGATGACAACCTGTGGGAAATTCTTCAGTTTAAGTTTAAAACGATTTATATTCGAGTATAAAGTCATCCTCACAGCTGCAACGATGTCAGCAACGTCAAGAAAAGGAAATAAAAGATGCCTTTAGTGGGAAATAATTTTATTCCATGTCATACAGATGACAAAAACCTCTTCTGTTGTGAGCTGCCAGGCAGTAATGCAAACCTGAATGGGATTTTCTCAATGCTAAAAAATCCAGACTGACAGATCTTAGTTGCATAATGATACTCTGTGCTCCCTAGCCTACGCTAAACAAAACCAGTATGTAAACTGATTTGATTACATTCCCTGTGATACAGTACTTAACCACACAATACATTGAAATATATAGGAGCAATATAATTATGATAATAAATAGAAAATGATTAATTGTTTATCATTTTTTTTCTTATCCCATTAAATAATGTTAAATCAATAATAAATACTATTCAAAAAGGTCGTCGCGCAAAATCTCCCACTTTAGAAAGTTGGAAAGTGGGAGATCTCCCACTTAAAAACTGCTGGAGGTTAACAGGTATGGTAGTTAAATGTCTTGATTTTTAACTGATAATCTTTGATTAACTCTGCATTTAAATATATTTTGCAGGTTGAAATTGATCTAGGAACAGATTTCCGATACCATTCCATCTTTGCCTGCCCGATATTACGACAACAAAGTACAGACACCAACCCACCAATGAGACTCATCTGTGGTCATGTGATATCAAAATATGCTCTAACCAAATTGTCAAATGGTTCAAAGTAAGTTTATGTTACTAAAAAAATAAAAATACAAAAATAAATACTTTCCAAATGATTACTTGAGTTTTGTTTGAACAGTTGAAGCACACACACACAATAGTCAAACCTGTATTAAGAAGTCACCTGTGTGAAGAAGCAAAAGTGACTGTTTTAGACAAGTGACATCTAAAATAAGTTAATTCTTGATTAAATCTTAATCAAAGGAAACCGGAAAAAGGCAGATTTAAAATCAAGTGGCTACAAGGAGAGAGGAAGAATCCTAATAAATCTTAAGTTCATTGGTCAAAAGTTAGTGTATTGTTACTAATAATATCAATTGATTTCCAGACAATATATTTCTCCAAATCCTTTACAATTTTCAAATCTCTCGGCCAATGTGAGAAAAAACTATCAAATTATGGCATCCAAGTTTGTAGTCCAATCAGATTAAAACGAGTAATTTCGGCAAAGGATCTTCCATAGATGCTTCCTATCTAGGTTGGTTCCATAAGAGAAGATGAAACTTTATTTTAAGTTTACAGACAACAGATGGACAACGAATGGATGTAGTATGCCAAGTGATGACAAGGTTTAAAGCTAATAAGGGTCATTCATGCATGCTGGCCTATTGTTTATATAAGATTTTATTGTTTATTTCAACTAAGTCTACACCATTCACAAAAAAAACTTCTTTTTTTTTGCAATGACCAGACACCAGACCTTTATTTACACCTAATTGATAGCAAACCAATCTAGATAGCAGGTCAATCTAGGATTCTGGATCATTTATTGTAACATGCCCATTAGATATTTGCAACAGATATGATAAAAGTTTGTAAGTTGTTGTTGTTGTAGAGAGGCGAGTTGGGGATGGGATGGAATTCTTTACATACACAACCATGTCGTTTTTAATGGAATATCTCTCAGATAATGCTAAGTTGAAAATAGTACTGTGGAATTCTGAAGAAATGATTGAATTATGTCAGTCTCAGTAATGAAAAAATATCTTTCTTTGTGACTTTGATAAATATTATTCTTTTCGTTTCAGGGTAAAATGTCCATACTGCCCAGTAGAACAGTTACCATCAGATGCTAAACAAGTACATTTCTAGTCCAAGATGAATGACTAAAGACTAAATATAAATAAAACCAACAGCTTGTTTAGTTCAAAGGTCAGCACTTGATATATGACCTTTGTACAGATAAAGGGTGAGGCAATCAAAGTTGTGATGCCCCGGTGAAAAACTTGTTTATAATGGCCTTGAGTTGTGGTTGACTGATTTAGTGAAAAACTGTTTATTTTGTACAGTGAAATGATATTGATTACCACTAAGATTTGTTCTTTTGAAATTAATGTATTGTAAAACCTGGAGTTTTGAAACAGCCCATTTTAAGGAATCAATATATGGTCTTTCAAAAAAATGTTTTTTCTCTGAGAAGGAACATTTTGTATTGATTATATAGACTGATGACTCTTAATGATTTTTCTCTGCCCCTGTGGTATCTTCCAAGTCCTTTTCGTGGTCTTCCAAAGGAGGTTAACTTATCATGGCATAGGTCTCTCAAAACAGGTTTTAGTGTATTATTTATTGGAAAATCTAGAAAGTAGTTGATTTATGACAATGATACTATTTGAAAATGGAACATGAGGTTTGTTTGTTTTGCAGACTATCATTATGTATAAAAATAGGAGATGTAGCATGATTGTCTATGAGACAGCCTCCCACCAAATGACAGTAGAATTTAAACTTCTACAGGTCCCATTATGGCCTTCAACAATAAACCAGAGTCCATACCTAATAGGAAGCAGTAAAAGGCCCCGAAATATAAATTATGAAACTATACATAAATCATGACATACGAAATACAAATTGTGAAACTATACATAAAACATGACATGCATTTTCTTCAGAATTGACATAGTGCATGTTTTTACACATTCTCCTTCATACCATCAACTCTGCCACCAATGATAAATATTGATTGCCTGAATTGCGACATCACAATAGTTTTGATGTCAAGAAATCGTAGTGTCACAATACCAAGAATTCATGATTTGGCCATCATGAGAGGAAGCTCACATCACCTGTGGCTTAGTCATATACTGACTCAGGAAGAGAAAGGACTGCTGCTGAGATTGGTATTTACATGTTCATAAATGTAGGTCTTACTAGCTGTTTCCCTAATAAAATCTATTTATAGTTTTTAATCTGTGCATGTCATGACATATCTCTTCTGTATTGTTTATCAGCTATTGTCATTGTCCCTACTAATTTCAGTTCAGTGATTTTCTTTTTGTTGTGTGACTTTCACGCAAGCTTAGAATAATTATTAAATCTGTAATAGAAACGTACAACTTACAACAGAACTTGGATCATGGATATTTTTTTAATTCATAAAATTATGCTAAGTTAATTAAAGAAATTACATGATGAAATTTTACAGTATATTTTAAACACTAACATTATGTATAGTTGCTAGTGATCATTGGCTCAGAGACATATTGTCTAGAAAATTGCAGAACACAAATTTAATAGTATAGATACTCTGCATCATGTAAATCCTAACTCTGCTAATCAGTCTGGCCACTGTAATTACAAGTAGGAAAGGATAAAGAATTTTAAAATAAAATTATTTAAAACTCCAAGGGCAGATTTTTACTAAACATTAGTGGAAAGGTTCTCATTCAAGGGTATATCTGGCATCCCTGTCTACCAACCAATATGCTTAAAGGGACAAAGAATGCCATATTAAATTTGGTTTTAGATATTGCCAAAAATCATTTTAAGTCTTCTCTTTAATTGATTCCTTTGAGCCACCAACTCAAAAGGCAGAGAAATGTAACATACCATCATATATGAAAATTTCTTAAAGATCTTCTTGTGTGAAATTGCTAAGCTAGTTGCAAACATACTTTCATTGAATGTTCCTTGAGTGGTGATCTTGCAGAAGTATATTTACTGACCTGAACTGCCAACCAAGATAGCCACAAAAACTTATTTAGCAGTAGCTAAACATTGAACAGGATTGAAAATTTTAAAGTTTTATTTTATCTCCAACTTCTTGGACAGTTAATAAGTGGATAAGTTCTTGTTTGTTCTTTTTCTCAATTATATGGAATGGTCTAAATGAGATTTCCTCCACAGTCCAATTTAATTTTACATCAGGCTCTACGGAGAGTTTGTTTTAGATTTTTTTCTTTTGATACTAAAAAGGCTAGTTGCAAACAAAACTTTGGCAGAATATTTCTTGGGTGGTCTCCATTCTGAATGGCATCACATAAGCCATCTTGTAAGCAAGATAACTACCTCTCTTAATCTGAATTTAACATAAGGCCCTGTATGACTTTACCTTAATGTCTACTTTTTCTTGAAATCGCTATGCATCAAACTTTGGTGAAGTGAATCATGGGTAATCTGCTTGCAATTGAACCTGATTGTCCCACATCCCAACACATTAAAAATGGATATCTTTAAACTTAGTTTATCATATGACACTAGGAGCAGATTACTACATAATATTAATAAATGGCTGTAACACAAGCTTCTTTGAACCAGACTTTGTTTGGTAAGTCTTTATATGGTTCTGACCAGTATAATTGTTTGTACAGTATTTTGTTTGTTTTCTATGCAATCAAAGCAGTCCAAAGATGTGACATGTTTGAGACATAGGAGCCTTTGATTGTATTTCATCTATCATATCAAATGAAAATAAATCTGTTTTTGGAAAAGTGAAAATTCAAAAAAAATTATAGATCCGGCTTTACTCCAACTATTTTTTTCTATTTAGAAGGAGGGGTGACAATAGAGGGAAACCATAGGGATAAAAAATGTAAAATACACTAGATTGGCTGTATATTTATATCATTTTTTCAGGTTTGTAGTTATTTATCATTTATGACATGACAACAAATCAGGGACAGGAGAAAAATAATGTTTTCCAATTTTGGTGTAAATATATTTGTAATTTATTGATGTTACTGATTTTTATGTGTATACTGAACACAAATTCCTCAGTGTGTTTATCAATAAAAAGTAAAAAGTTAGTCTGTTACTTTTTGTTTCGCTTGTGATGAAAGTCACGGACATAGGTATGCTGTTTGTATTCTTCATCATCTGAAAACTATACAAACTTAATATCAAACTGCATTATAGAAATCAGGCTCTGGTGAATTCATCACATTCTGTATTTCGGGGCCTTTTACAGCTTCTGTTATGGCATGGACTCTGGTTCATTGTTGAAGGCCATAATGGTACCTGTAGAAGTTTAAATTCTACTGCCATTTGGTGGTTGATTGTCTCATGGACAATCATGCCACATCTCCTATTTTTATTTAAACACAGATACGCTGCTTCATAGTATTTCATCCTATTTGAAATTTTATGAAAGCCATGTACGAAAAGTCGAATTCCCAAATGAAACTGGCACGAAGTTGACATGGGCAGTTGTTCTGAAGTCATACGGAAAACAGAGACTTGTTACGCTTCTAGTGCACCTGATTTTGCCTAGTTTTGGTTGGGTACTTAATGTTCCAGTGATTGATGTTCTAATTTTTGGAACGACGTAATTTGTAACAAATGAGGTGAAAATATGCAGAAAGTAAAGTGTTTGCATTGCGCAAAGCCTGGTATGCTTAAGATTTTCGTTACCATTCAAGATAATGATTATTGTAAGAACATAACAAGAGGGTAAACAAACGGGTTTTAATGGCGTAAACATAGTACACGTACAAGTATTTGATATGTTTACTGGCGTCTGTACATCAGTTTTTTTTCGTTTATTTTGTAATAATCTGAAAGTTTTCAGTCTTGAATCATTTCTAACTTTATTTTGTTGTCATGGAGGAACATTCTATCTTTTCTAAGATTTGTTTTCTTTCTTAAGATTGTTATTGAACAAAGGGGAGTGTGGTGTGTATTGTTTGTTTCTTTGTAAGGATATTTTGCTAAATATTCACGTAAACATTTTAGTATGTACTTTGGTGCATTAACTCATTGTATGGTGAAATTTTATACATCTTTTTGTGGATCAGTAGTTATGACAGCCTGTCATATTACAATGGGTGAGTTTCTATTAGAATGGAGTCTTATTTTCCTGATTCAAGTCTTTCAAAAAAGTCTAAAAACTGTTACCTTGAGCGTTCATCTCTTTTTTAGTCGCTAAATCGACATTTTTATCAATACTTCAGGTTTAATTGATCAAACTACAAAAACCGCTAACTCCGGAGGAAAGGAAAAAAGGGACATTATTAGGTAAAGAAGGAGTTATTGTTCTTGTTTATCCCTTTATTAGTTCATAATATGTCAGATATACACAACTGCATAGTTATTATATCAATATTTCGCTAAGCTTCCGAGAGCGGATTAGAAAGATTTGAAATTTACCAAAAAGATGATTCTTAATATTTGACCTTTGATTCTAGACAACTGCACCACTTTTGGGCTTTACGACCAGTCAAAATGAGAAGGTGATATAAATAGTTTAAAAATGAGGTGCAATTTAGTCGTGTGTCAGGGTGGTTGATTAAAATCAAAAATTGACATACAAAGTCACTGTTCTATTATGGTAGGTGAACGATATTGGGTATGCAGATAAATAAATAACGTCTCATCTCGTTTCCATGGAAATTGTGAACCCCTGATCCAACAGTCATGATCCACTGACTTTGAAAATTTCATGTTAAAGGAGTAGGTCCACTAAGGCCCTAATTTGGCCCTAAAATTAAAGTATGTCCATTTATTCCAATGCATCACTTTTTACGTTGAAATATGTTAATATTTGAGCAAAAAATCATTGTTTTTCAAGTAAGCATCATCAAAACTGCAAAACATGCCCAGAAACTATTAGAACAATTTGGATTTTGATAAAAATGTCGCATTTCTGGCATTTTCCTGATAGTTTTTTTTTTCAGAAAACAATGGCCGCATCCCTCGACCAAATTTTTTTGAGATAAAAAGTTGTATGAAGATAAGATAAATGTCTCAACAAAAAATCATTTTGGTCGACATTTGCGGCCCAAGTCAATCGAGCCAAAAACACACCCAAAAATGGCCTAAAATTGGTAAAATCGGTATTTTTTCCCTTTTGAAGCTTATTTGCGATGTCATAATGACGTCATCATTGATGTCAGATCCAAAGCAGTGTGTGATATGTCTTGGTAGGGCATAATTCAATATTTAATTGCAATATTGCAGTCCAACTTGAAAACTTTATTTTCATGGAATTGCAAGGCCATAAACGACCCAGAGTGAACCTTCTCCTTTGTGAAAGTCTGAGAAATTTCACCAGCTTTGGAGTTTTTTTTAACTTTATACAAATATTGATTTGCATGAAAAACATTCTAGCCCAACTTCACAGATTGCTGGTGAATTTCCTAGAAAGTCAGAGAAATTTCATCCGGCCTTGGTGTTTTCCATACAAAACTCAGGTGTGTACTCTACTTTCATTACAGGTATCTTGCTTTAAGCATTCATATACATTAATATATGAGCAAATGAATAAGGCCAAATAAAAACATTTGTCTGTTTAAGGTTACCACTCCAACCCTAATTTACCAGCCAAAAAATGCCTACCTAGTCAATTTTATTCCCTTTTTAGGACAAGCATTCTTCAAATAATATTTTCTCCTGTAAAGTCAATACAAAAGGTTTAAAAAGATAATATGATTTTGCCTACCTACCTATATACCTATATAAAAATAGCAGATGTGACATGATTGTCCATGAGCCATGAATTGCAATCGAAATTAAAAATCTACAGGTCACAATACGGCCTTTATATACATGTATGAACGGGAGTCATTCCATAATGGAATACCCTATTTCTGATCATAATGTATCCTTAAACAGACATATATATTTTCTTGGCCTTCTAAGTATAATTATGACTTAATTCAATCATTTTGCTTGTTATCACGACATTTTTATGCCTATGCAAAAATCTGCAGGCAGCATTCCAATTATTTTCACAAAAGCACCAATTAAGGCCATGAGGAATAAATTCTCTAATTCTCAAGTAAGATTCTGTGGAAAATGATGATGGTGGTGTCTTTTTACATTAACCAAATCTCTCAAAATACATAAGGGATTTTACCCGGTATAATGGTTCTGTCTTTTTTTAAGAACATACTCATTTGAAATTTTTATTTGTGTACTGAAAAGAAATGAGGGAGTGTCTATGAAACAGAGAATTAATCTTTATGGCCTTGTATGCTTTTATTTATCACAAATTTTAACAAAACAGAATATACAATATCTAATGAAACTGTGAAGCTAGGCAACAAACTGTTAGTAGTAGTAGTTAAAATAAAGATCAAGCTAACTTACAATGGTGCAGATATCTTAAAAGTCCCACAAAATTTTGACACATAAATTATTTTTTAGTTTTTATCTCAATTTTTCTGCAACTTGTAACAGACATAAATATTTGCCAACTGTTTGATCTGAATAGCTATTTTTTTTACGATAAAAAGGTTTTTCAAAACTGGGTATAAATTTATAAATGAGAGACTACATACATGTTGCTGAACATAATAACAAATTCTGATAGTTAATTGAGAAGACTGGTTCCTTTTCTAATTCACTTGCCTTAATTGATCAAAGCTTATGTTCTATGCCATTTTGAACAGAATATAATTCTGAGATTATGATTCTTTTGGACGAGAGTTTGGGATTGCACTACAAAGACAAAAATCCTGCCTGGTTACAAATGGGTACATATTTGCCCCCCTCTCCTGCATCCCCTCACACAAACTAATTTTTAACAAGTGTTAATCACACACAAAGAAATGCATGCAGCATTGCGTAGTTGGCTAAATCTTGAACTGCTACATTAGTGAGGTGCTAAGCAGAGAAAGTGATTATACAATGCTCACCCTCTTAGACTCGATCTTTAATATCCTCCCTCCCAATTCTCTACAACACAAAAAGCAGGCGATTTAGTAACACTGGTAAAAACTTATTTTTTAAAGTTACAACAAATCCAGAATGTAAAAGAAGTCAGATAAAAGATGATTGGTGGAGTAAGTTCAACTCACAAATAATAGCAACTAAGGTAAAAGGTCATGCACCATACAGCCCTCTTCCCTTCTACATTGAGGTTCATGCATTTTTTCTAGTCAGATTTAAAAAAAAAAAAAAAACAAAACAAAATATTAAAAAATAAAAGAGTTGCAAATCATTCAGAATTTCAAAATTCAAGTCCTAAGCATAAATGATGGTGGTCAATTGACAAAAATACTTTCAATGCATGTGATGTTAATAAATTCTGTATTTTTGATAAAAATATAAATAAGGAATAGATTGCTGTCTTTGTGGCTTTTAATACATATCCTTTTTTTCTAATCAATTTTTCAAATGAAATTTATTAACGGGTCCATCATTGTAATGGTTAAAAGAAGAGGCCCCTACAAAGCATGTTATTTCATAGAAAAACAGTCTCCGAAAATGCCATTTAGGACAAGCATTATTAACCTTTTTTCTCCCATAAAACTTACATAAAATGGTAATGAAAAATTAAGTGATTTTGCGTACCTACCTACCCTATTTCTAATCACAATGTAAACTTAAACAGAGATATATTTTTCCTTGGCCTAATTAATAAACCTTGCCTTTACAATTTAGTCTGATAAGTACCCCACTTAGTATTAATCACAATTATGCTACCTTAAAAATTTCAAAATACAATTACACAAATCAAAGAAAATGATTATAAGCAGTTCCCATTTTTTTTAACAAAAAAATGTCAATAAAAAATGACCATTTTCACAGCAGTTGTATAATTTTGGGTAAATGTTTCTTGAAATCAGTATAACACATGATAATATTTCAGTAAATATTGCACATTTTATAATGTTATGATAACGGTTATTAAGTTACTGATCTGACTAGATCTCATCGAGTACCAATCTTCGCCACCATACGTTTTTGTACATAACCAAATGCTTGAATTTTAATAAGAAAACTGAAAAAATAGAAGGTATTCTGATCTCCAAAGGACGAGGGTCATTAAGGCCCATTTTTGGCCCAAGAATTTGGCTTAAAAATTAAAATTGGCTAACATCTATTATCTTATATTTTTTGTATTGAATAATGTCTATAAAAAGAAAATCCAACAAAATATTTAGTTTAATTAGTTCTA
>JARWCS010000004.1:3306303-3327415 GCA_034783895.1 Geukensia demissa
GACGAAGTCCGAAAATATATGTTGCCGTATGATTGCGGGCCGGGAAAACTACAAGGAAATCCCAAACTCCATAAACAAAACATCCCGTTAAGAACGATTGTAAACGGTCGTAATCATCCCACAGCGAAGATGGCAGAAATAGTTGAGAAACAATTAACAGAAAATGTCCAATCTCTTCATGGATACATTCAAGACACAACGGATTTCTTAAACAAAATTTCAAAAATTTCGAAAATACCAGATAACGCCATAATGTTTTGCATGGATGTGAAATCGCTATACCCAAGTGTTCCAAGACGAGAAGCAAGAATTGCAGCGAAGGATGCACTAGAAAAAAGATCTGTTCAGGATATCCCCACAAATGATGTATTAAAAATGATGGATTTAGTATTAGAAAATAACAATTTCACTTTCAATGGCCGGTACTATATACAGAAAGAAGGAACGGCGATCGGATCCAATTTAGGCATGAATTATGCCTCTACATATTTAGGAGCATGGGAGGAAGAACTTTTTCAGAAATCTATATTTACACCAATGTCTTATTTCCGTTATGTGGACGACATCTTTGGAATTTGGACCCATGGCCTTAACGAACTTGAAAAATTCCATGAAAACGCAAATAGCATACACCCCCGTATTAAGGTTGATCTTCGGCACTCATCAGACAGAATTGAATTTTTAGATGTATTGGTATGCATAAAAGATAACCATATTGAAACGGAGCTATTCACGAAAACCACTGATAAACATCTATATCTACATTCTGACTCTAGTCACCCAGAATTCGTGAAAAAAGCAATACCTTATGGCTTAGGAGTTCGAATAAAAAGAATATGTTCTACTGAAGGTAATTATCTAGAAAATCGTAGCAAAATAAAAAATCATCTCAAGAAGCGTGGATTTAAAGAAGGATCTGTGGAAAAGGAGTTGAAAAAGGTAGATGGTTTAACACGGAAAGATTTACTAACATACAGAAAAGAGCGAAGAAATACAGACAGGGTTCCATTGGTGCTTACATTCTCACAAAATTTACCGGATGTCCGAAAAATTATGCGTAAAAACATGTCTTTATTACATACGTCAGATCGAATGAAAGAAGTGTTCCCGGTTCAACCAATTTTGGCATTTAGACGAGATAATAATTTACAGGACATTCTCGTCCATAAAAAACACAATAATATGTTTTTCAAATATCCACAGAAATGTGAACCATGCGGAAAGAAGTGCGCCCTTTGTCCATATATAATAAACTCAGAAAATTTCACTGATTTTCGAGGAAAAGTTTATAATGTTAAAAATTATATCAACTGCAAAAGTGAAAATGTAGTATACGGCATCTTCTGTTTGAAATGCAACAACTTTATTTATGTTGGAGAAACTTGTGAACTTTACCAGCGAATGCTCTTAAATTTTTCCCGCATCAGAACTCGGTATGACGATCCGGTAGCTAAACACTTTTATTCAGACTCGCACACAGTCAGTGATTTTCGGGTACAAGGATTGGAAAAACTGAACGGTGATGAAACATATAGAAAAACACAGGAAAATTTATGGAAAAATAAATTAAGAACATTTAAACCGTACGGTATTAATTCAAAAGACTGATTTTATAAGTTTTAGAATTTTTAAATATGACTTTCTCGGACTATCTCTCTTTTTTCCGATACAAATTTGCCGCGAAATTAGTTTTATGACGTTTTTCAATTGTTCTAGCTTTTCTACTGTGATGTAACGTTGTGTTGTTTCTATGTATATTAAATGTCGCTGAAGAAGGCCGGTGGCGCGGCCGCAAGCTCCGACAACTTTAATAGCCTTGTGTGTTTTTGTGTTTACATTACAGACTTTTTGTGTATATATATATCATAAGAAATTATTAATTTTCTTGATTATTCTGTATTCAATGGTAGTAAACGACCTATATTAACGCCAGTGGGACAGTCTTTTTTCAATAAATATATGGTTAACCTGAGTTCACTTTATATTTCTTATTTTGAGCTTTTCACGCCAATCGATCGGTTATTAAAAAGGTGATTCTCAATCCGCGCGTGCAATGATTATTAGCGGACGTTGATTGACGACGTCTCTGTTCTGCTGTGGTTTTTAAAGACAATATTTTAACTTAAAACGGCAAAGTCTTTTGAAGACTTAGAGCCATATAGTATCTTTCCCCAGTGCATTTCCCTGATATACATGTATGCATTCGCGCTTGCAGCAAACGCGCCTAAACTGTAATAATTTTCCATCAGACGTGTGAATTCGTAAGTATCATTTATTATCATCTACTACTGCATATTAACAGCTACATTTTTTAACCCTGAGCTAAGACCCTCTAAAACATCAAACCCCTAATTGTTCAGGTGGTCCTCCGTGAAAAAGTGTCCGGAAGACGATAGTTCTCAATGATTAATTCTGAGGACGGAAAAATACATTGATGATCTTGAAATATTGTCCTTTTGGTTTTTCCTAAAAAATATATAACATGAAGGACACTTTAAAACAGGACACTTTTTTGGCTTACAAAGGCATTAAGGAATGATCAAGGAAACGGTTAGGGTTAGGATGAAACGGGGTATGACTTCAACTTTCCTTTGGTAAACTTCCCATATTTATGTGGTAGTATTCTTGCTTCCCCTGCATACGGGGTTACTGTGTCGCAGTTGATTCAATAATCTTGCCTGAATTCAGCTTAAACATAGCGCCTGTGGAAATCAATTTATTTCACGATAAAAAGCTGCAGGACCTCCTATATTTATAACTTCATTAATACCCACTGAGGTTGAGGTGGTCATCCATGGAAAAAATACAGTGCGTTGCGTAGAGTGGAAAATGTTGCTATTGTCGCCTACCCGAATAAGTACTTCCATTTTTCCTCGACCCGTTTGTTTTCATTTCACCTACAGCCTGAATATTCCTCCATTGATCACGTGAGTTATCTATCGCCAGATTATTAGGCTACTGCTATTATTCGATCTGTTAAAATTTGGGATTTGTTATGTAATTGACGCCATTTTTATAAAAGCAACTTTTTGTAAAAGATGCAAACTAATATGAAAATGGAAAGATATGGGGTAAATGTTAAAGGGACTGCACTCCAATCATAAGAAAAATACAGGGAATTTACAAATCTAGAGGTATTCACAATGTCTTCAACAAGGGTGTAATATCACTTTTTATGAAAAGCTCCAAAACGCCCAAAATAATTTAAAAAAAAAACCTTGCACCTACCTGAATATTATAAAAATGTATAGCTCAGTTTCCCGTGTTTGCACAAAATTTCTGAGTTAAATGATCGCAACCTACATTTTCCTGGTAAACTTTTGCTTACTGTTCCTTTAAACAAACTTTTTCACAAAGGTTACAAGTTCGACGTTGAAGTTAAGACATTAAAACTTTTTTTTGTTGGTACAGATATAAATAAGCCTCCTTACACTAATATTAATGAATTTCACATTGTATTTATCGTGTCTTTCTTCACGTTTATTGACAACACGGTATTAAATCGTCGGACATACTGTGTTTCATGGCATCTCGTGTTGAAAGGCTTGATGTCAATAATCAGGAATCGCACCATTAGCTTGCTTTCAGTAAATGCGAGCATTCATTATAGAGGTATCGTCTTTAAGCAAGTATTTTTTGTTTAGTATATTTTTGTCATTCAGATACGCTCTAGTCGGATTAGGTGACTTTCTGTTTGATTTTTATAGTTTCATCGGTTACTACTTTTGTTTTCTTAAGATTTTTTCCTTTGATTACTCATTGGGGGAGGGTTGGGTACCCACTTAACTAGTAAAACCCACTAACTTTCAAATTACTGATCATAAAAATAATTGTAAATATAGATAATTTTTCATATAAACGTATTATATCATCTACAGACAAAACATCCTGCAACTAAGTAAAATATAGGACCTTCTCATCCACATCTTAAACAAATGTACAGTTAAGTGTAAAGCAGAATGGTATGTTATTGAAAGAGAGCTGCCACCCAATACAGAGTTCCAGTTACATAAGTAAGAAATATGGTATTAGGCAAAACGTGTTACAACAGGAAGACCACCTAAGTCTACTTTTCATACGAGGCAAAAATTGTTGATCTTTTGAAAGTGTTTGTTTCATGTGGCTATAGATATCTGATGTAGATTTTTAAAACATATGATCACAGCTATCGTCTGCTACGTTCGCAGTTATTTGAATTTTTAAAGATTTATACAAAAGAAAAATATGATAATAAAAAAACCCATGAATAACAAAGATATGGGAATACAATTGCTGTTCCAAAATAATAATAAAAAAAAAACAGCTGGTCTAAAGGTATTCCAGAAATTCACCAAAGTTTGAACTGCCTTATTATTAAATCTTAACACTGCATAAGATCACGACTGATCTTTTGATTCTGTTTCATATGGTTGCTAGGAACATTTTTCCAAAAGTTATCAGATCTTATAGACTTCCAGATATTTTAGCAAAGTTTCCATAATTTTAAATCTTAAGACTGCATTTATTTGCAATTAATCTTCTGATTCCATTTTTTATGGTTACAAGGTACGTTTACAAAAGGTAGCAGGTCTGAGCGACTTACAGGAAATTTAACAAATTAAAAAAAGCTTGGATCTTACTTCTAAAGAAAAGCAGATATTTTAAGTCTAAAACTGTTAATATGCGGATTTTACCAATGCAACTTCATAAAAAATTTAATCGGGGTATTTAGCATAGTTGCTGAGAATCAAAATGATGATCCTGAATGCCTTGGGGTTAAGTTCACAGAAATTTAGGTGCATATAATGCGAACGCCATAATATACCATGAAGTTACCTAGTATTCCAGATTTTCACATACCGGGATTACACACATAACTTGTATATTCTGTAATTTGTCTCCCTTTACGGTAGGTATCACAATATAGAGCAAACGACAAAATTCGTTTATAGATTTTTTAAATCCTTGATTGAATCACCAGGACACTGACAAGCTTACATTTTAAATGTGCTATGTAAATTTCCGTCAGCAAAATTTTTGTTTTTGTTAGGATCGTTTGAATGACAAAATAACGACTTTGTCAAATTGTCTCATTCAACTTATGTTGGGATACCTACCGATAAGGGAGATAAATTTTATACAACCCGATTAATGGGAAGACCGAATACTTACGGACTAAAAAGAAACTTGAGAGAAGCGCAGACGCAGACGCGTACTCGGAAGCAATTCTAATCGTTCACCTTCTAAATATTATTATTGACATGAACATAATAAACAGATAACACCAGACAAAATAATAAGATGAAAAGTTAACAAAAAAAATTGTAAAACATTCGATAAATTAACAAACGCGATAATTGTAGACCTGAACCTAAGAACTGTTGAAAAATGTTCGTACTATTAATTTTCTAATTCTACTCTAAATTCATTGAATTCGATATTGCATGTAAATTGCGCAGGATTGCAAGAATGAAGTCGCGCAACTGGACTCGGGTTATACTGTTGATTGGCACCAGAACAGCATCAGATTCTACATTGACCACGGGTTGGCTAGATGTTTTTAAGCGATAGCCAGAAGCCCAAGAAGCTTGGAAATTGTACGGGCTAAATCTGCCTCTGAGGATAAGATCAACAACAAATTGAAACAATTGTCTGGTGTACTTGTTAAATATGATTTAACAGATTAACCACATTTGATCTTTTATGTTAACTAGGAGGGTGTATATCAAAGATCCTAGACCACCTTCTGTTGTTGGACCAGCAGGATTCATACTAGCCATTATACTTAAACCGTTGTATGAGGCATGCTTTTATCCATTTCAAAGGATGTTTAACAATCTTAGACACACAACTATGAAATTATCGTCATCAGATATCATCCGTTACGACATTTGTAATAGCAGTGTAAAATAAACTAGAAGGCTCTCTATGCTAAAATCTAATTTCTGGTTTTGAATCTATTGGGTATATATCCAACAGATAAACATGTTATTAGCAGTCCGGCTACAGAACCATCTGAGGTTCTCTTTTAGTCCAGCAGAAAATACTGATATGCATCCTATAAACGAAGTTGATACACATGAAGGCCAAGTTAAAGAAACGGCAAACATGACAAAGAACAAACTTCTATATTTTTGATGGTTAAAATTGACAAAAAAAGAAAGTAAATTCAAGATAATGTGTCAACGAACAGGAAAAGCTGTTACATATGGCAAGAACTTTGAACTGATTAAAGAATATGAGATGATGACAGAAAAGTGTTATGTTTATAATAAGTTCATTCCGGATGAAATCCGAAAACGGTACAGTGCTCAAATGAAAGAAGATATCTTGTACTCGTCAATAATTCCTTTTTTGGTTGCTAATTGTACATGGGTTATTTTTGTTGTTATCCTAGATGTTCAAATACACTCACATGCACTTACATTACAACATCTTCATTATCAAGAACAAAATTATATTTAGTGATTATTAAATTTATATATCAGTTTTTATTTGTTTGATTTGTGTGAAAATATGTTATAATTATGCTTTTTTGCTGAAACAATTGAATTAATAGCCTTGGCCTTAAAGTTATTTGGGAATATATGACATACGTTAAGATGACGAACTGTTATGCACCTCCATTTTGCTTTTGTTTTTGACATAATAGTATGAGCTTAGATAAATTCATATTATAGTGTTGCAGACTATCAGAGAAAAAGGCTATAATTATGTCATATGACCAGTGAAAATTAAATGTAACAAGGCAAGGAGTTCGAAAGTTATCGTTAACCGTTATTAAAGGTGACGAAGTTTGATTCATGTAACTAAAACCCCCAATAAATCCCATCCCCATGCACCTGTGTTCCCTTCTAGGTGTTTAGCTCAATAAACGGCCATCATTTTACCTGATTTTCAAAGTTTAAGTTAATGATATGATTGTCAAAGTTATACTTAAAATCTTTGGACTACTTTTGCGTCTGTAAAAGAAATTCTGCTGCTATTACAAACCCCTGAATTAACGCCAAAATTGAGTTACATAACGTTTGAGAGGAAACCATATACCCCGAAGGCATAAACAAACCTTGTCTCTTTAAAGACAACCTCTGTATTATACAACAACTACTTTGTAAAAAAGGGGGTAAATAGTTCTGAACACCAAAACAAAGACTAATCAGCAATATACAAAACAGAGAAAACCTACAAAAAACCCAAACAAACACGAAAGAACAACACATGATCCAAATATCCTGGCTTTCTACAGAAACATAATGTGATAGGCTTATACATTTGTACTAGTATTCCAGTATTCACACCTCCTTTTGCCTATCTGGTCATACGTTGTTACATAAACAAACAATCAAAAACTCGTACCTGTAACTGCCAACAAAATGGCGTTATTACTTGAAGAAAATTTAAATTGAAGGGTCAACATTTACTCGCTTTAATGCCAATATGGATAAGGTAACCATATCTACCTCACAAGAAACAGTATAAGAGGAAACACACTAATTCTCACCATATCATTTTACTGTAATTGACAGGAAAGTGGAAGACACCAGTAAGTATTTAATATCGCCAAATCATCGACATTCAAACCCATTTTGTTTAAATACGCTAAGATATCATTTGTTTAATTATCTAAATACGAAAAAACATAATAAGTAATGAAGAAACCCGCAAAATCCGGGGGGGGGCATCTAATTAAAAAAATTGAAAAATGGTGGGGTGTTCTCTCCTCGGAACTCCCAAACCCTGACCCCTTTCCAGACTACGTTTGGTGAAAATTTTGACCCCATCTCAGACTAATAACTTGAAATAATATTTAACAAGCCACTATATATAAAAATTTTTTTTGAATATTACTTTTTGGGGGTAGATTTTGAAAAAATACAAGCAATTTTAACAAATTTATTGACATTTTACCCCATTATAGATTGTTAAAAGTATATCCCATGAAAGACAGATGGTCAAAAACTGGATCCCAACTGTCGGAACATCCCCTTCATCACCTATAATGGAAGTGACCCCCGCGCCACCCGGGAGCGGAAAGATATTCACTTTAATATTGGAAAAGGACGTTCTTGGGTGGTACTTTCGAAACGATGACTACTTCCTATAATAGTCACAACATTCCTCCAGATTAGAGGTTTTTGCTAGGTCCCTGCTTAGTTTTGTGTAAAAGAGCATACAGAGTAACTGTAATAAAAGAATCGAATTTTTGTGGCAGCCACTTTTCTGCCACAAAAATTTTGTTCTGTTATTATAGTTACTCTGTATGCCCTATTGTTACTATAATCGTTTTCCATAAGGGTGCTTTTTAACATATTTACAAAGTCATAAGCTACTGAATACCATTGCAGTTTGATTTGTCAATCCTTGCTAGGTAATTTCTTAGCATATATTCTCGCCTTTTTTAATATCCACGAACAATGCAATGTCGTCTAATATGGCATCCATATTAACATTGACCGCCTCGGTGTTGTAATGGTTAGCATGCTCGCCTCGAGTGCGGAAGGTCGTGGGTTCGAACCCCGGCCGGTTCAAACCAAAGACATTAAAATTGGTATGATAAAATAATATGAATTTCCTTAATGTCCAAAATTCAATATGTTTCTGTATTTGTTACAATGGATCTTTGATCTTTAAAGCTAATATATTGAACAAATTAATGAACGTTTTAACTAACTGAATTCAGCTCTCAGATTTTAGCACTTAATAAAACGGATATGATGTTCAGAAAAGGATGAAAAAAATGATTTAACTATCGTTTAATTGGATTCTGAGCCCAATCTGTTATATTTTTCATTTAATTACTGAAAACCTGCTTAATAGCCTACATGATGTGAGGGCTCTGCTCGTTATTCCGGTATTCTTATATACTTTATTCGCATTTCAAGGAGTAAACTCTCATCAGTTGCATTTTCGAAATAGAAATTACAAAAACGAAATATTATGTGAAAAAATTTCAATATATGATACACCATATGACCCATGATCTTGTATGGGGCCTATATGAATCGAAGTTAAATATGGATTGTGTTATTTTTTTATTAATCTTCGCTCATCATAACATCAGAGTGACTGATTCCGTATGGATATGACACGGGCTTTCTGCTGATATGGAAAGTTTAATTGGTTTTTTGGGGGATGGGTGGGTCAACCCTCCAATTAGAACCATATATGCAGTTATCATATTTGCCACTTAATGCAATTGTGTATCTGTAAGGGGAGAAAGATGGTGTTGTTAAATAATGTAATCACTATAAATCATCATTACACTGTAAGGTTAGAAAACTCCCGTCATTGTAGTTTTTACTATTTTGTGCCCCAGCTAATTTTGGGGAATCGATATACCATTTTCAAAATTATAAACCAACGCTTACCGAATTGATACATCAGAACTGGAACACATCCACTACAGAAACTTTCGATGATTGTTGCGATCTGATATGGCAGCCATGTTGCAATGAAAGCCAACAGGATTGCGCTTAATGTCTTTGCAGCCTTTTGGTCTTGCTTTTTCTCTGAGCGTTTTCTTTTAGATTTTTCCTGCTTGTAAGCAGCATGGCTAGCAATTTTTGCATTTTGTGCATTTTTATTTGCATCATTCGAACGGGTCCGTCTGCCGAGCGCAGGCGTACCCACTATTTGTGTTAATGCAGTCCGTTTAAATTTTCGGTCACAATTATCGTTGAATGACGATTCTTCAAAGTTAATGGTGTTATGTATTCCATTGGAATTACTTATAATAGGACTTGCAGGTACTATTTTGTCATCACTGACATCGTCATCAATCATTCGTATAGTAGGATGAACATCGGAATTCCCATTATTTTTTTTTGGAATGTCGATTAAAATAGTATATAAACTACCTGTTTGGTCTGCTTGAGGATGTTGTAAATCTTTATTGCTATTAGGATTCGGAGAAGTTTCTCCTTGAATAGTTCCTGTCGATTCAGGGGATGTTAACGTTCGCGATGGTTCTGTGGCTATAAGTGGAATTACTAAGTTAGAAGAGTTACTACGCTTGGAATATCGTCCAAAACTGTACCTAGATGTATGTCTAAATTTAAATGATTCAGAACGATAACTTTTGAATGATTGCTGACTGGAATCGGGAAAAGAATTACCGACAGGCGATAGAGGTTCGCTAGAACTGGATTCATCATTTTCATAGTCTCTATCAATTTTACAACAGAAAACTTTTTGCCAACAAGATCTATCGTCTTGTGAAAAATCTATATCAGGTATATATATACCCTCTATATCTCCTTCAGATTCTCTGTATTTAGCATTGTATTGAATATCCTCTTCTATAGAACAACCCATCTTTTTCTCCTTAAAACTTTTATATGCCTGTAGCATCGGCATACGTTTTTGCCTTCTTCTTGTTTCTCTGTAGATTTTAAAATATAATATTGTCATTATAATAACAGGCAACCAAAAAGCTATGATATGTGTTCCTATAGTAACTAAAGCATTAGTATATAAAAATTGAATATAACAATCATCAACTGGGACCGTCCTTTTCCCTTCTATATGTGGCCAGGCAAATATCCAAGGAGTCCATAATAAAGTAGATATAACCCAAACGAGGACTATCATCATTACAGCTTTTCTGCCTGTTCGGTTAACCCTGTATGTCAATGGACGTGTAACCGATAAATACCGGTCAAAACTTATAACTAAAAGATTAGCCGCCGAGGCGTTACTCATTACATAATCCAATGAAAGCCACAAGTCGCATAACAATGGACCTAAAGGCCAATGCCCCATTAACAAATAAACCGTGTAAAGTGGCATTGATATAACTCCAATAGCCAAATCAGCTACAGCAAGACTTAACAAAAAGTAATTGGTGATTGTCTGTAGTTGTTTGTCAATCCGGAAAGCTATTATAACTAACAAGTTTCCACCAACAGTTAAAGCAGCCAAAAGTGCAACAACAATAGATATAGAAATAATTTCAAAAAGTGACTTCTCAAAATGTTGTCGAACTAATCCTGTCGTAGTATTTGTGGTGAAATTTAAACTGTCTAAAGTAGAATATTCCAATAATGAAATAAATGAATTGTTTGATTGCAAATGAAACTGACTAGACGAATTATCAAATTCGCTACCTGCAAACTGATCGTTACTTATATTCCACTCGTGTAATGTCACATTTTCTATACCCATGTTACAAAAATTCCCATTCTTTGACGCCACTGGTCTCTTCTCAAATAATTTGTCCCTCGTAAATAATCATTTTCACAAGAATTATGATTCCAGAAGAATAAATGCAGCTCTTTTGAAATTCTGTCACATAAATTCACTTTTTTAATGTTTCTTAACAACACAAAAAATCACCTTCTTACGAGTAGATTAGACAAAGTTATCCCTTTTTTTCATGCTTTTCCCATTTGATGTACTCCAGGTGTCCACTTCAGAACCTACAAGTAAAGCGAATGAGTACAGATAACTGAATAGGATCAATATCAGGTAGTCGTTGACGTAACGGATTGTTAATCAGAATACGAATCCACGATATAGTATTTATGACTTTTATATAGTATTTATGATTTGGTAAAAATCATAAATTTACAATTCCTCTTATTCTTACAATATACTGAATACATTTTCTTGTAATATCGAAAGTATTATAAATAAAATATTTCTTCAGTCTTCTTCAGTTATTGGATATGAATAATTTTCAAAGTAAATATATGCATAATATATTGATATTCATTGTGACTTCCGCAAGTCATATCGCACAATAGTTACAATAACATTTCCAGCATGATAGTTCAAATGTTTGTAAGTGTGTATCAAAGGAGAACAAAGATGAACTGAAATATTTGTTCAAGTATAATAATATTTTAAAAATTGACAGATGTAAATCAATTAAATTAGAAGCGGTCATTCATTGTTTTATATCATATAACAATTTGAATATGTATCAAGATACATTGAAACTATCATGACGAAAAATAAGTAACAACTAAATAAAAAAGGAATAAAAATAAATGAATGAATAAATAAATAAACAAAATGAAATAAATTCAAAAGTCATTTCTTATTTTGCCACAAAAAAGTTTATTTTATTTTCGAAATTAAAACCAATCAAAGAATATCTCATTTCCTCATGAAATGTAAAATTATTCAGATTAGTATAAATATAAAAAAATAAATAAAATATATCAAAAAACTTTTCTTTTACTGCTTTCATCATACATGTAAGAAATATTTTTGAACAGACATTGTGAATTTTGATATGCTATATGTAACTCTTTCTATATTTATTTATTCATTTGAAATCGTTGAATTTTATTATGTTATAAAATTTACTCTTATGTAAATTCTTTCTTAAAAGACACGTTTTTTTTCTTCATTTATTATGTTATGCTTTTATTTTCTGACATCTTAATTAAGTTACATTTATCATTGTTCTTTTTTGACCAAGTTGGCCAAATACTTGAATTCCACTATTAATATATTTACCTTTACAAGACTTGTAAATGCGAAAATGAAAAAAAAAATATCGGAATGGAAACACTTTTGCAGAAATGAAAAGAACCAAAAATATCACATGAAGCTAAAAAGGCGTATCACTTTTGTATTCTCAATCACGTTTTAAAAAAGCATAAACACTACCTGTCATTGATTGATATCAACAATTTAAAATAAAATAAAGTTCCCGCTTTATTCAAAGACCAAAAATCTCGATCATCGAAATGTTAAGTGATTTCTGAAAATAAAAATTTAAATGCACTGTATTCAAAACAAATCGCCTAACTGAAACACCATGCTCGAGAATAACAAGATACATCGTATTGTTTCTGCGTCATGTTTGTTTGAAAACAAAATCTTATAGTAAAACACCTAGATGTAAACCATAATCTCTGACCATGCTACAATAATTTACACTGAAAAAACTTTGAAATCATAAAAAAATCCAGATATTTAACTTTTTAAAAACAGGTTATTACTCTCAATAAATCCCTTATTTGCCTGTTTAAAAATATAGAAAAGTAAAAATATGTTAGCATTAAAGTGAGCAGGGATTGAGTCAGAATCTTTGCGTTTTTAGGACACATAAACATGACTTCAAATCAACTGGAACTCAATTTGAACGAATAAATCTCTCCTTTTTTCGATTAACCTGAATCGTGATTCTGATTTTTTAATCAATGAACGAAACCTGATTTCGATTGGAATTATTAAAGAAACGAACCTCAGTACTTCAGTATTGTTAGACCGAATCTTTACCAGAAATACTACACACAGTAGGCCGAGCAAAATATAATGATAAAAGAGTTAATTGATAAATACATGTAGATGCAAAGTTCTGAAAACTATCATACCTTACCTGCATTGTTATAAAACAATCCAACAAGAATTATGTTATTTCCGTTTGTAACATATGATTCTGAATCAAGTAGACATTTTGGCGTTTTGTCCGTGTTCAGTGTTTGATTTTATCTGATAGCAGCACAGGATACAGTGCAAATTGACGTTTCCTAGTAGGTAATAATTACTCATACGACTAATTACAAAGCAATATTAACAACATTATTTTTACAACTAATTACAAAGCAATATTTACATGATTTCTAGAAGAAAAGATTTATCCTAATGTTTTTCAGTCTTTGAAAAATTTAAACCAATATGAATAACAGTATTAAAGCATGTATTGAATTATGCAACAGAAGATCACGAAGCTTTTTTCTGAAAATGACATTTTTCATCGTTAAGATTATATCATATCCAAAAAATAATTGGTTATATCTCAAATCATTATCTTTTACAATGACAAATACTTGAAATGCAGTTTTGAATTGTAAAGCTTGAGGCATCCCCATTAGAAGACAAACATCAAGATTTATCTACGGCGCCATATTTCAGTCTGTCTAATAATGTCATCCAAAACATTCAAAGAAAAAACAATGGATATCATTGACAAATTTATCAAATACTTCAAGCGAAGTAAATAATATTCTTGTGATTATCAAATATAAGATAAACGGGAGTTGGAATTTTTAGTCAACACATAGTGAAGGAAGTTCAGTGTTTTCAGACACATTAAAATACAAATACGTCTTTAAGCATGTCTTATAGACACCTTATCATTCCCTTAAAGACGTGTTAAAAACACAAAAATGTCTCAAATTATCTGAGGATACTGAGGTTCATTGCATCTTCACAGAAATAGATGGATTTTAAAATATTTTTAGCACAAAATCAGCAGTAGTCCAAAATATCTTAACGAGAAAAAACGTTATATCAAATAAAACTTACCTATCGAGAATAAAAAAAACAACATAATACAAAGAAATGTCTCATTTCAGCATTAAATGTAAATGAAAAACCAAAAATGTAAAGAGAATAAATAAATAATAAAATCATATATGGGAAGTAGGAATAAAGATGGGGACAGTTGCATGACCAATGCTATTGTAAAAAGCTCAGATCAATAAAATCTTCACTTTCAATAAATTATAGTTTTGCTATGAACTTGCAGACAATTTAAATTGGATAGTTTAGATAACCATTAATTCGAAAGTTATCTGCAAACGACTAAACGAATTACAAGACAAAGATCGTGCATCTGTATATATATATATCAATACTGGTAATTACATAATAACAGTCTACTCGGTTAGTTCAATTTAGACGAAAGTTTTAAGTATATCCTTTAACAATGTGGTGATTACACGTTTATTACAGTGACCCATTCCATCATCTCCTTCTTGTACACGAAGCAGGAGCACCTGAACTCACCCTGGTTTTTGAAGGGTTCGTGTTACTCCAGCTTTAGTTTTCAGTGTAGTGTCGTGTGTTTTATGTTTGTCTTACGTCTTATTTTGTTGGCCGTGGTCTTGTCTGTTATCCGAGTTAACGATTTCTGTCTGCCCCTTTGGTATCTTTGAATTCCTTCTTTGAGTAAATAGACGCAAGTATTTAATTTGAATGAAATAAATTTGTTTCCAAAACATACAACCATTTTTTTCTTGTTAGTTGAACTCCACACAGCGTCTTCATGAACATTAGGTGTCCTTATTTATCTAATGTATGTAAATACCAGGACCTCAAATGTCCAGTCTGATAAACATTATTGCAAATGCTTAATACATTTGTTATGTTGATAAAATTACCAATGTTGAATAGATATGGAGAATTTTTGTATTAACTCCATCATTAATTAATATTAGAATTTTAATTTTGTAGTTGCTGCTTATATATTCAAATATCTGCAGAATATTATCTTCCTTCATTGTAATGGATACCAAAGTTACTCAAGTGTCCTTACAAGCTGGTTCTGTCAAATGTTTAACCAACCCATTTGAAGTTATTAACTTCAATTTGAACAACTATTTACACGGCCGCCAGATATACTACGACAAAACCTTTAAAGGAAATGGTATCAATCAAATGTGGATACTAAAAATTCCAAAAAACCGATGGACATTTTAAACTCAATATCTCTTTCCCTTGTAACAGCACCAAGACATTTGACTTTATATCCTATATACAGCCATACAACACCCACTGCTAAAATCAAGATTGAACGATCTTTTCGATGGCCGCTTTCTTAAAAAGAACAGAGAAAGACGATACAAATACATCGTAGTCGGTAGAATCAAAACATACTATGTTCAAGGAAACAAATAATCAAAAAATGTATATAAAGAGGAGGGTATAATAAAAATGTTAGATTTCCTAAATGACAGCATATTTTGTTCAGTTTGGTGGAAAAGTCTTCCAGCAGACGATCTACCTTCCAATGTGCACCAATAATTCTCTTCTCCTCACTGATTTATTTCTTCACTCATTTTAGGCAGACTTTCTTCAGGGTCTATTGCAGACGAAAGAAAGAAATCTAGCATAAACCTTTTATTTCAGCTTCCGTGATATAGATATGTTCTTTGACTAAACAATGCTTGATTCTGTGATTATCTTCAGCTCATCTACCAAAGCTTAAAATTATAATCTAGATACTTCCGACATTCCGAGTTTGCCTCATACCTTAATGTTCACATTGAATTTGACATTAGAGGAAGACTTTCCACAAAACTATATAACAAACGTGGTACATTAACTTTCCAACTGTCAACTTCCCATTCATTGGCAGTAAAATTCTAGCTGCCTCAGCGTATCATCTCCCAACTCAATTTTTTTCCAGAGCACGTGTCCAACACAGCGATTTCTAGACAGAGTTGAGTCGTTGACACAGAAACTGTTCAAACATGGATAAGTTGATCCTCGGTTAAAGTTATCACTCCAGATATTTAATGGTCGATGTCAGGTTTAAAGTATCTGTTTCACAGAAGACGGAACGTTTCCTGAGCATATAAGGAATAATCTATAAAAGGCTGTTCACTTTCACCGTATGAAGGTTATAATCCTTCGAAGCCTTTCCCTTTTACCTGTAATGACTAATATCGGATTGGAAAATAGATAATGTGCCGGGTCTTTAAAGAGGCAGGAACTGCATATCCTTCCGGACCACCTGAAATCAACCCATTTCTTGTTGTGTCTACCTTGTTCATAGTTTGTTGTTAGTTTATAGATGTACAGTCGTGTCATGTTCCGCCTTGTTTATGTTCTCGAGATTGCCTTATCTGTTGACCCAATTTTATTTGTCCCTTTGGTTTTATTTTGCTTTCTTTGATTATCTTTTTACAAAGATAGTCCGAGAACGATGACTTTGCTGACTGGTAGATACGACAATTACTTTGTAGTTTCTTTTAATAGATATTACATAATAAGTGAAAATAATACCTACGAATGGTTTATCTACCCAAAGATACAGATGGCAGTCGTTTATTTATATTTACAGATAATATCGTTCGTCCTTTTGCTTGTCTGCGCATTAAATTTGATGAAATATCCAAATTATATTTTAAAATTGACGGTTTATATTGGCTTTTATACTATTGTTCAGAGCCTTAATGAGGACCTTTTCAGCGGACATGTAAAATCAGACCTAAACATTGCCGCAATTGTTTTCTTACAATGCCACTTGTTTACACGATTTCGCTTTTCAATGCTGAATTTACATAAAATTCTAAGGATCGTCTTTAATTTAACACTAAGACATGCATAGAGTTAATTGCAAGTTTTTTTTATATAACCGGACCCATAAGACGAACATAACTCCATACAAAAGGCTGTATCGACAAGTGTCTGACCTAAAGCTGACCTTAAAGAAGTTTAAAATTAGTATCCGATGTTTCTGATCAAAAACATATAGAATCAATCAAAACAATAAATGTTGTCAATACAAACATTTTCTATGATTACTGGAGTGAATTCTTGTAAACAATGACCAAGATAGTTCATTCATGTCTGTAAAATTTGTTAATGATTTTATCTCTTATTCTTTATCAGCGTTGATTACTTTGGTATGTTTCTATCTTACTTATCAATGTAAACCTGTTACTGGTAATTACACTATACCATGTTATTTTACAACAACGGATTATACATAACAAAGGCAGTGCCAATGTATCTGTCTTCGCGAAACATAAGTTATTACATGAGAAATGAAGTAGTTAGTAGTTAGTTTAAACAAATGAAGCAAAATTTAATTTCTGTAAAACATTGTCTGATAAATTTCATGTCAGACAAGTCTAACAACTGGACTGGTGAATTCCCTCGGGAACCTCCTGTCCACCAGAAGAGGCATCAACCCAGTGGTTACAAAATGCAAATTTAACATGTTGAATAAATATGAAGAATTTTGGTATAAATATATACATTTCAAGGAGTAACCTCTCACTAGTAGCATTAGAACCAAAACATAGGAATTCCAGCAAAAGAAGCATTCTAATCCAAACAAATCGAAATGGGGAGCCAAAATCAGTTTCTTCAGAGTATTAGTAATCAATCGTTGCCTATTTCCACAAGATCTTGAAAATTAATCTTATCAATAAATATGAACGGAAAATATGTTATCTGGTTTTAAATGTTTTACCACCGATTTGTCGATATGGTAGATTGACACCAAAAACAACTTCAAAATCAATGTCGGTTCATTAATCTTCTGTTGTTTTCTAGAATTACCATCTAATTTGAATCAGGTGCGTCTTTGTAAACTATCTTGAAGCAAAATAATGACGTATCGCCTTCGTTAATGTTACGTCAATATTAAAAAACTATTAAGGTCCGTCTGAATTTGGTCATTATGTAAACAGAATAAAAACTTTAAAGAGGAAAACCAACAACCGACTAGCAAGCGCCAATGGCTGTTTAAATACGGTTATACAATTTGAATAAACTGACTACGGATTGCTGTTCCGTATAATCCATGCATACAAAAACAAAACAGCATGAACACCGACTATTACTCTAAATGTAACGGCCAATTTTTTTTTTATAATTTCAGCTATAGGTACTTATTTATCAAATAGTTGGTTTTTTACTTTTTATGCACAAGTCGAACTACAATGGTATTCCAAAAATCTTGTAGCCCAACAACAACATGTCCTAAAATGTTCCATGCATTCCTTTCAATACAAATACCCATGGCGTTTGAAAAATGTCAACTAAAAGCAATTATATTCAGATTTGTAAATTTTAAAAATCTACATGCTTTGTTTGATGTCAAGGAGAAAAAAAAAAACATTTTCCTATTAAGATTTTCACAGTACAGATCTGTCCCTCTATCTCTCAATATAAACATTTATATTATATTAATTATATGTATATAATTTAACTTATAAGGGATATGGAAGAGTTTTGTACCCACTAATTTGTTCATTCCTCAGCGGGATTTGTACTCGCGCTGCTGCGACAACTTTCAATAACTGAGCAATGCCCTTACCCGTTAGCGTATCTAGAGATAGAGCACAGTAGATGATGTATGATTGCTTGTATAGATGATAATTGTTCACATTTTGCAGTATTTATGCTGTTGTGACATCTCTGGCGTTTCTATAATGATTCCCTGTTACCTTGTAATTTTAAATCGTCAAGTGTCAGAGATACGGTTGGGGAGGTAAATTGTAAGATTCTCACATGTATAAGACGTTCACTGTTTTGATGTAACTGTATCAAGTAGAAATACCGGAACCTTATAATATGCATGAAAAAGCTGCAAGGAATATGCCTGCAAAATTCTAAATCTTCAGAAAAACGGTTTGGGAGAGAAACTGTAGAATTCTCACATATATAAGACGTTCGTTGAAAATGTTTTGATGTAACTGTATCAAGAAGGAATACAAGAATCTTTATAAGATACATGAAAAAGCTGCCTGCAAAATGTTAATAATACCATCTACACACAACAATACAGCGTGCTCTATCTCTTCGCAGACGAGTAAAAGCAGCACTAGATTACGGAAAGCTATATCTTGAATTAGCCTAGGAGCTGATGCCAGAGATGTCACAACAGTGCGAGTTTAAATCATACTGCGAAAATTACAAAAATTCGGACCCTAACACTGTTATGTTAATGTTCAAACGTTTATATTATAATTTATATAGAGTGTAAATTGATGCTTCAGAGATCCGATGTGAAACAATGATAGGGATGAAGTTTGTGCCTGCGAATTTTTGTTCTTCCCTAAGCGAAGTTCTCCCCTAACTTCTCAGACAACTCAAATATTAAATATGTTTACGACTTTGAAATATGCAGATTAGAGATCCTTCAGTTAATCACAGTGGAAATGTTTATAAACAATGTAAGAATGTAAAGGTTATTAAAAAGATAGATGTCAAGAAGAAAATGCAATACCTTTTTAAATATTCTAAGTACAGATATCTTAGTTTTAAAAGATGTCAAGAATTAAGATATTATGAAAATGAAAAATATGTGGTAAATGCCAGAGAGACTTCACCTCCAACCACTGGAAAAACAGGGAATTTACAAATCTAGAGTCTCGACAAGGCCTTCAATAATGGTGGAATACCACTCCTTGTGAAAAGCTCTACATCGCCACAAATACAAGATCGTGTATACGAAACATAATACTGCTCTTTCCGGAATATTATCAATATTGTACATGCAACAATACATTAAACACAAAGACAAATCTATGACACAATTACTGACTTAGGACAAACAAATGAGACATGTGGTGGGATTAAACTACTTAAGTGGGTACCAAACGCTCCTCCAACTAGTGGTCGAAGATGAAAATCAAAGAAAACAAAAGCAGAAACCGACGAACTATAAAAATAAAACAGAAAGTCACCCAGTAGGAAAAGAGATTATCTGAATTACATAAATATACTTAACAAAAAATACATGCTAAAAGAAGCTACCTCTCAAATTAATGCACGCCATTACTGAAAGCAAGCTCAGGATGAGATTCCTGATAATAGGACATCAAGTCTCAACACGAGCTGTCATCAAAAACAATATATTCGACGATTTGATACTGTGTTGTTAATAAAAGTGAAGAAAGACAAGCTGGATACCAACACAAATAAGTTTTAATGTCTTCAGCACAGCGTCGAACTTGTACCTTTTGTTGATAAAATTGTTTAAGGGTAACAAGTGTTATTTTTCAACTAAAATAAATCAAATTTAGAGTAAGGAAATTTAGAACAAATGCTGAATTCGAAAACACTTTTGTAACCCCAAAATGTTTATTGCATAAATTGACTTTTCGCAACAAAATTTCACTTCCAAATGAGCAATACCTTTATGCCGCTTTAATGTTGTGGTAAAGTATACAATATATAGACATATATAAATTGTCTGGTTCATACGCAGTGAATTTAAGACATTTTCAATCTATGTTTTTCTATTTTGGCTATCTGTTTGATAAAAAAAAAAGAAATACAAGGCACTATTTCTTAGCACTTGTTTTCTGCCCCACGGAAATCTGGTGAACTAAAGGCAACAGCTTAACGAGAAACTATGCAATGCACAACCAGAAAAGATGCGGATTGTATTTCTCTGGCACATACTCCATATTCCTTCTTTATATATTTAGTCAAAATTTAGAAGAATCTAAGGGCAAAGAAAGTTTGGAGTTCAAAGGTCGTCAATGGCATTGATGAATACATAGGAAGATCGAGTTTTAGGTTACTTGAATTAACTTATCCATAATGACTATCTATGTAATAGAAAAAAAAGGGAAATGGAGTAAATATTCATGACACAAAAATCTCATATGTACAAGAAAATTCCAAGCAAAGGAACAGCGCTTTGATTGCT
>JARWCS010000004.1:3349927-3372336 GCA_034783895.1 Geukensia demissa
TACAAATGAAGGTTGTTTACTTTATATTCACTATTATATGCAGTATAATACACTCAAGGTTGAGGAAATCTTAGGTGGAAAGTTATGATGCATAAAATAAAAGTCACTTATTCAGATCTGGATGTCTCAGTTATGTTTATTTACCATAAAAAAACATTGATAAAAGTAAGGTTTTGAATAAACAAGGAAAGGTGTGTTGTACCACTGGAATTGTTCGTTTACATGCAATAATAAAATAATTGTTTTATTAAACAATGCATTATCACTTTCTTGTATTTAAATCTATTACTGCAAAAGAAAAAAAACGAGAAGTAATTTCCTTTTAAATGGATGACTGAGCATAAAGAATGTTTTTATTTGAAGTGACAGAAGAGTTGTCAGCATGACATCATACCTTGTCTTTTACAGCTTTATAAGATAGAATATTTGTGGGTCTTGACCATTCAGATTACACAATGAAAACCAGTTGAGGTTACTGTGATAAAAATAAATAGTGCAAATATACACAACTTAAAATTTAAAAGTCATAAATCAAAGTATTACAAGAGTAAAATCGGAAAAGGTCATAAGTACAAAATATCATGGGAACTGATTGTATGAGGTTTTGCTTGTTCTTAGTCCAAGGATTTTTATGCATGTAGCCTTAAAATATATAATAGTCTGCAATATGAAACAGCTGATTATATAGTTTTATTATAAGAATGTGATGCAGCCCCACCCTTACAATCTTATTTACTACTTCAGACATAACTAGAATAGTTTTGAGAGAATGTATGTCAGTGTGAGATTATTACTGACACAAGAAAATTTTGGTTTGGAGAAATAAGAGGTTGTTAAAAATGTAGATTTTTAACATAATTTCCCAGATATTGATAAATGTGTATTGTTTTATCTACTCTAAATCCACTTGTGAGCTCCACAAACATTGAAGGTTCTTGTCTGATAAGGGGTGATTTTCAGAATAGGACAGTAAACACATGCAAATAAAGTTAATAATAGATTGATTTTTGTTGTGTCAGGCCAAGTCCTGATGGTTATCACAGTACACTGATTCATAAATTTGTTATTGATATTTAACTATAACTGATGATAATTTATCTTCCCCAGTGACCTATAGAGCAAGAAGTTTCTTACAATATTTGATGCATGCTCCTTTAATTAACCCTGGCATACTGCCCACAGTTCAGAACTCAAGCCACCTGGTGAGACACAGTGATTACAGATATCTAAGGAATGCTTCTTACTGTTTTGTAATATTGGTTTCTATGGTAACTGATTCATCAGAGGGATGTGTCAATTACCAGAAATAGATTATAGTATCTTGTCTGATACATGCCATCACTGATGTCCAGATGGGGTAGCCTTTATTAATGTAATTATTTATGTGTAACAAAATGCTAATCATCAAAGATTAATGTTTCTGATCTGATTACCATAAATGTGGTAATAAACCAATTAAAGTAAATATTATTCTTAGTAATTAAATTTTATTCAAGTAGAATTTAAAAGCTACAATAATAACTTCAGTATACTGGTATCAATAAAATGTTGATCATAAGTCCAAACATAATGTAGTGGGTGGATAAACTGTAGCCTGAGTTACCATCTATTGAAGTGGAACAGACTATTGATGCATAAATTTGACCTCAAAATATACAACATCTTGTCATGTTAAAACCAATATGAAAAAAATCCATTTCTGGCTGTTGTGAATATAGGAAACAGCCCTTATGTTGTTATGCACTATGAATATTTAAGATTTGACCATGTTAAAAATTGAAAACATTTTTTTCTGGTGGTACATGTATTTTGAATTATCAGCCAGTTGTCTGATATCATTCTTTTTGGCAGGTGGAGTTTTGAACAACCAAAGATCAAATATTTAATAATAAGATAAATGATTCATAGCAGGGTTAATGTACTAGGTTAATGCAAAAATCACGCTCTTGCATTAACTTTTTATTTTGAAGAACAGAATAACTATTGATGTTACCCTAGTTTTATCTCTATTAATTGAAGACAGCTACTTCTTTGATGATACTTATCTTCTGTAGATTGTACTTATCAGTATTCAGTAATGCTGTATTGTAGTGAATATACAGGACAAATGTGACATGCACACATTGCAATGAACTTTTGGAAACTGGAAAGGAAAGTTGACCATTTGTGGTGCATAGTTTACTCCCGATTACATTAATTTTTAAGCAAATCAAAATAATACACTTGTCCCATTTTTATTTTGCCTGGTTTAAAATGATTGGTTCTGATTTTAGCCTATTCTAGAAGTGTGCAATATATCGTTAAACTTTTACATGATAATCTAACTAGGATGAAAGACATGACCCCCTACGAACTTGCTGTTGGACAACAGGACGGACTGGTCCAATGATTTTCAAGAATCTCCATATCTGTCTGCTTTTGAAGATGTTAACTACCAATTCTGATCTTCAGGATTTTACAGGGTGCAGGAGAATTTTTGTTCAAAGCTAGGTGCTATTTGATAAATATTTCATACTTTAATTTCTGCCTTCATCATTCCTCAACCATTTAACTCTCTGGCTGGGGTGTTGTTAAGCAAATGGCACACCTGTAACTTATTTATTCTTAGGTGTACATTTTAGTTGTTTTATCTTCTATGCCTTTTACCCAGTTTTCGGAGTCCATTGGCTAGAAACAAATTTTTATACTAAAGTCCTGTTGATAGCAACTAAACATGACAGTTAAACAGTATTTTACATGCTTAATCATTCTGACACAATATGTTATGATAATCTGTTTTTCAGTGCAAAATATTTTTCATTCACCAGATTATCATGCTTCTCACTAGAACTTTTTTATGTGCATCAGTAATTCCACAACAGAGTTCTGTGATTCTTCTATATCCATTTTGTTTTTGGAAAGCAAGGAATATTCTCATCATGCATTTTTAAAATATTCAGATGGCTTAATGAATTGATTGATGAGGTTTTCCTAAAATAGAGAACATACTATTAAAATTTGGTTGCAGGAAACTTGATTTGCTAAAAAGATTCTCATGCTCCCATTCAATGAATTTAAAATTAAAAGTTTCCTGGTTGTCCTTTGGTATTTCCTGTGCTGGTATTTAGTTATATCTTCTAAAAGTCACACGACCTGTTTACCAGTAAAAGGAAAAAACAATGTGTGGGGTTATTGTTTGTTAATAATTATCTATGAGATTTTTGAAATAAATTTACCTGTTTAAACAAGCTAATGAGAATCACCTTAGTGGATTACCTCCGGGTGGGGGTTTGAAAGTTATTTACATCCTACACAGCAATTAATGGTCTCAGTTGGATGGATTACCTTCCTGTACATGGATTTAAAGGGAGATAATTCTAATTTTGTATATTATGAATATAAATTTTCATGCTTTTACATTCACAAAATATTTCCAATTTTTTATTTCCTCGATATTCTTCACACACATCTTATGGCTGCACAGGGTTTAACTTGAGTCCAAGATCATTTTCACATGTCTATAAACTGTATATGTGGCTTACAGAGAACCCTGATTGTAAAGTCAACTTTTTGTTTTTCATCTTTCCAGATTTGTTTGTTACTAAGTCAGTATACAGTTAGGCAGTTTAAATGTGACATAATTAACAATAGAGCCAATATGATAAATTTGTTTGTTAAATGTGCTAAGATTGTGCTGGCAAAAAGTCTCATTATAAAGTAATACCCACATGCTAATTTGATATTTTACTTGTTTTTTTCAGACCTGACCTGATCCAATATGAAAAGTTACAGAAATCGAATGCCCTGTACAATCTTAACAATGCATTTGAAGTGGCAGAGGATAAACTTGGTCTTACAAGACTTCTTGACCCTGAAGGTAAATAAAGAGCAAAATATTTCAAAGTCATACATATTAATATTTACTTTCTTTAATATACAAAAGTTCTGAAATAATTTGTTGCCTCGTTAAATTCTGTTTGAATTTTCTATTGGCAGTCGTCAAAGATGCAGTTCATGAGAACGACCATCTTAATATTAATTAAATTCTTTACTTTCTTAGGAATATTTTTTAAAGTTATTGCAACTTTTTCTTTGCAAATGGTTTTCTGTTTAATTTAGAAATGTTACTCAGAATAATGTTATCAAACCTACAAGTCAACAGGAAAATGTCATAAGAGTAAAAATGATTTGTGTACCCAACTAATATTGAAAGTGGTAACAAGTTGTATTATACATTTGTCTATCTATAATTGTTTGATTAAAATACATGTTTTGTGATACAGTCAGTGGAAGTAATTATTTGCCACCCGTGAAATTTCCCTGTATATTTCATATAAAATTACAAATTTTCAAAAAATTATTACGAGGTAAGTTTTGAACCGATTTTCATGACATTTCCACCATTAGATAGGGAATTTTTAGCAGTTTAATTGTATATTTGGACATAGTTTTCTGATTAGCAGTTATCGAGAATAAGCGAGTTGAACAGGAAGGAAAATAAAAACGTCATAATTTACTTAGTTATATAGGAAAAAATGACGTTATAAATTCAACTTTATGTTTATCTCATAACTTCTTTAATACTACATGTTAGAAAATTATATCCAAATAAACAATAAAACTGTTGAAAATTTTCTATTTAATAGTGCATAATTCATGTAAAATGGACAAGAAATGGCTTCAAAATAATTTTTTGAAAAAAATTTTAGTATCATATGAAATATATAGGGAAAATTTGCAGGTGTTGAATAATTACTTCCACTGACTGTATATGATGGGGTTAAATTTTGTGTATAGTTTGTTATTTGTGTTCACCTTTATAAAAGTCTCACCAGGGTTGCTCCAGAAGTAAATGTTTATTGGAGGAGCTCAGAAGGCACTTTTTTTTTGTCACATCACCATGCATAAAAAACTTAATTATTTCTCAGAATGGTTAAGCAAATCTTTCTGGAATAACCACCATTCACCAAGCTTTAATAGAGTGCTTTTTTAACCCCGAATGGAATCATTTCCGAAACAGCCTAAAGATTTATATTTTAATCACATTTATTGTTTACAGATATCAATGTTGAATTTCCTGATGAAAAATCCATCATTACATATGTGGTCACATACTACCATTACTTCTCTAAGATGAAAGCTGAATCTGTACAAGGAAAGAGAATTGGAAAGGTACTAACAGATATATAATTCCTACAGACATTACTATTACTTGCATTAATATACAGTTTGTACAGTCAAGACAAAATCACTTCCATTTGTTGTTTTGTGGAACTGTCAGGCATTAACAGTTTTAAGAATTTTCTGTGAAAGAATCAGGCAGATTTAGATAAAAGTCAATCATGGTCCACAAAAACACACAAAAATACTATGAATCAAAATTCAAAATGTTATTACATATATAAAGTTAAGCTTGGTTTAAGATTTTTGACAATTTTTTGAAAGTGCTGAAACTGCAGGCTCATAGAATTTAAGTTTATAATCAAGTCTTATATACTATATTGGCAGTATTTTTTGTCCTGTGAAAATGAACTTGCTTGCAGGTTGGAAGTGCAGTTCAAAGTAGACTTATTATTTTAATACACATTATATTAAATTTTGTGAGTTTAGTGAACAAGTGATCAAATTTGAACTTAACAACTAATGAAATTTCAATTTCAGGTGATTGACAATGCCCTAGATGCAGACAGATCTGTTCAGGAGTATGAGACCTTCACTTCTGACCTCCTTGAGTGGATTGAACAGACAATTGTCATCTTGAATGACAGACAGTTTGCTAATTCCCTGTATGGTGTCCAACAACAACTAGCTGCATTCAACACATACAGAACAAGAGAGAAACCCAAAAAGTAAGTCCATGTGCTTGAGTGTTTGTGATGTCTACAGAAAACTCAAGCAAGGTTGCAAATTTATTAAATAGTAAAAGCTAGACAGTGTACATAGAATAGGACACATCCTAGAACATTTTTTCTATATAGTATGAGAACTTTACTTAAAAAATAATAGGATATACAAGGTTGTGATTAATTTGAATGCTGGATAATGTTCATAGTAAGAATTTAACTGTAAAATTAATACTAAGGGGGGGGGGGGGGGGATAATTCACAATGACAATATTCCTTAAATACATCTAATTATCATGTAGAAGTACAGCTATGGGCTTTAATAACAGGAATGGATATATTAAGCAATATAACTGATTACACGAAATTTTATTAAAATTATGATAGAACTAATAACTTCACTCAAATGTTTTTAATAATGTTGATAATACTTAAATAATGTATTCATAGAATTTTTGGTAAACATTTTAATTCAATTATATTTCAGATTTGATGAGAAAGGAAACTTGGAAATTATGTTGTTTACAATTCAAAGTAAGATGAGAGCACACAACCAGAGACCTTATCTTCCTAAAGAAGGTAAACTGATCTCTGATATCAACAAAGCGTGGGACCTACTGGAGAAAGCTGAACATGAACGAGAATTGGCCTTGAGGGAGGAACTGATCAGGTACATGTCAAAAACATTTTATCAAGCAGGGTTTTTACTTTCATGTTATGTTGTAAAATCTTACAAGCAACATTTTATTTTTGGACAGTGGTTTAAGTCTGTATATTCTATAAACTTAAACGTAAAACTAGTTGCTAGGTGTTGGTAGGTATTTAAAATTTTTACAAGTAAAATTAATTATTAGTAGTTAAGTTATAAAAATTGTTGGTTTCTAAAATTTCAGACAAGAAAAACTGGAACAGTTAGCTTCAAGATTTGACAGGAAAGCTGGTATGCGAGAGACCTGGTTGGGTGAGAATCAGCGTCTGGTGTCACAAGATAACTTTGGCTATGATTTGGCTGCTGTTGAGGCTGCAACAAAGAAACATGAAGCTATAGAAACAGACATTAATGCTTACGAGGAACGTGTACAAGCTGTAGTGTCTGTAGCTTATGATCTAGAACAAGAGAACTACCATGATATTGACAGAATTAATGCAAGGTATAAATTAATGTTTTAGTATTAAGAGTAAAAATTTTGTAATTAGATGGTAACCTGATGTTTAGAAATATTTAAATATGTAAACCATCTCTTCAGTCAAAAACACTACCACTATAGTGATGAGTGGCATTGAGTACAATTAGTCTTCATAACATGCTTATTGGCAACTTCATATAGACTGTTGGAAAATAATGTATGGTAGAAATATGTTGGAATTAAATTAAAACTGAATTTATTTTTGCAGGAAAGACAATGTATTGAAACTATGGAACTATCTTCTGGAACTTCTCAAAGCTAGACGTCTTCGTCTGGAACTTTCGCTCAGCATACAGAGAATCTTCCAAGAAATGTTGTATATCCTTGATTGGATGGAAGAAATAAAGGTAATCACTTTATATGTTATAGAGTTTCCTTTAGAAATTGTATTTTGTTTCAATATTTCAGGCATCATTGATTTTCTGGTCGCAAATTAAACAGCAATCTTTGTGAGGTTCAAGTCAAAGATTAGCAGCAGATTTATCAATTCCACATTAACAGTTATTTTTGTGGATTCCACTATTCTATGAGAAATGTTTATATTTAAAAAGTATGACCAAGAATAATTTAGCTTTTGTTCACACTGAAGTGAATTAATACTGAATTTGCAAAATTTTTAAGTAAATATATTACCCATTTTCAGTCATTTCCTAAACTTGGGTTATGTGAAATGCAACCACTTAAACTATACCTTACTGTCATTTCTCTTCTTACACAGCCCTTAAAATATTAAAATTAAAGAATATTCAAAATTTCCATCATCAGTTGTGTAACTGTTATCTTGAAGTTTGACGTTATCCAGTTGAAATTAAAATAAAAGGGTGTTTCATACAAAGAATTATCATACTCCACAAAGAAAGTTTGGATGTATATAGGAATCAACCTGCTTGTCTGTCCTCATACTCCACCTTATTTGTTCATTGCATTTCAATTAAACTATACATGAAGTGTAGATATGCATGAAGCAAGATAACACATTTTGGCTGATTCCAAGGGCAGATAATTCACTTTGAACAACTAGGAGTGGGGAGTTAGGGTTTCGTTTGTGAGTTTTTCTCACAGTATGTCTTGCTATAGTTTGTTCATCATCTGATGTATTCGGTATTCTTTGTGACTATATGGTTCCTTTACACATTTCAACACTTATAAGTTCCATATGACTGTTTTTTTGATAAGCTATTGAGCATTATATCTCAAATTTTAATTTAATTTTCAATCACATTTGTTAGCTAGCTTAGGCTGCAGTAGTTCAAGTCATCTTGTCTGTAGAGGAAGTTGTCCTTTTGATATTTTTAAATGATTGTCTTATACATTTTAGGCAAGGTTATTATCTGAGGACTATGGTAAACATCTGATGGGAGTGGATGACTTACTACAGAAACACAGTCTACTTGAGGCTGATATACATGTACTTGGAGAGAGAGTCAAGACAGTTAATACACAGGCTGATAGATTTGTAGATGGTGACTTCTCTGATGTTGGAGGTAATCTTTTACATAGGCCTACTATATTATTGTATTCAATTCGAATCTTGCTCTTACATTTCCCAAGAATATGTTATGGATTGTCCTTATTTGACATTTGTTTTGTTGCTTAACATGAGGTAATGAGAAATATGATATATGCATTAATTTCAACAATAACCAATGTTTGATAATGCAGTATCTTGGTAAATTCAGGTTATCGACCTAGTGATCCTGAAGTCATTAAAGAACGTATGAACACACTAGATACAGCTTATGAAGAATTGATAGCATTAGCTGCTGAGCGTAGAGCTCGCTTGGAGGAATCTCGACGATTATGGCAATTCTACTGGGACATGGAAGATGAGGAAGGATGGATTAGGGAGAAGGAACATCTGATGTCATCACCTGATCTGGGTCATGACCTCACAAGTGTTCATCTGCTTCTCAACAAACACAAGGTATCATATTAGTTAAAATCAAAATTCGCAATCAAAGTAATTTATGTAAAGTTCTTCAATTATATTTATATTCCTTAAGTTGCTTCTAAAATTTTGGAACAAGGGGGCAGAGATTCCTTAGAAAAATTTCTATTTAGTTTAATTGTAAAATTAAGGCAGTAGGAGAAAGTACTAGGATGCTGTGCCTTAAAGACAATCATGATCACATATACATAATGAATGACATTTTCCAATATTAGAAAAACTACCAACTTAATTTAAGTTAAATGATTGGATATACAGAGGTTTTTCTGAAGTTTAAAACAAATTAATTTTCCTAAACTAAGTTTTTTTCACAAGCTAATGTGTATTACCTCCAAATTACAGCAAAATAAGCATTTGTTTGTATGCTTGTTTTGTAGATTTGATCAGCTGAAAAATGCAAATTTTTGACAGGAAAATTTTTTCTATTGATTTTCATCAGAAACGCATGGGTAAAATAATGTCTTATTAGGCATTGAAAGTAAGGAAGTAATGTTACTTTGAGAATTTTTTACTGAAAGAGCCTTTTTAACAATTTCCTTCTGAAAATAAAAATAAATGTGACGGTCAGAAAAATCGAAGGAATTTCCAGAGGAATCCCAAAGGAATTGCAAATTTTTAAAACAAAATTTGACCAGTGAAAATCCTAAGTGTGGTAGTATTTGCTATGATCAAAGATGAATTTTATGCTTTCAAACATTCCGTTTTAGGCTCTGGAAGATGAGATGACAGCCAGACATACCCACTTAGAGTCGGTACTCCAGATTGGCAATGATCTCATCTCAGCAGGAAATTTCGGAGCTGACAAGATTCAGCAGCGTATAGATGAGATCAACCAACAGTGGGATAGTCTGATGGATCTAGCAGCATTCCGTAAAAAGAGACTGAATGAGGCTGTAGACTTCTACCAGGTAAAGTTTACATGTTGTATAGTATTAACAGTATAATTGGCAAAGTCTGCAAAATATTTTCAAAAAAGTAGTTACAGGCCTTTCTTTTTGTGTCGCATGAAATCACATTAATAATTGACAATCATTATTCATGTCTCATAATATTTTGTTTGGTAACTATTTTCAGTTCTTTGCTGATGCTGATGATGTAGATGCTTGGTTGATGGACACATTAAGACTGGTGTCTAGTGAAGATGTTGGCAAGGATGAGGCCAGTGTACAGTCACTACTGAAGAAACACAAGGTACTGTACCAACTTTATCTTGTCAAAATTTCTTGGGGATATTTCTCAATAAAATATTACTTATTGGAACTGAAATTAAGCATATTTTTTATGGTTTGATGGTCCCACCAAATCTTGCTATTAAATGTACATAATGCATATTTCTTAGATGTGTGAAAAATAATTTAAATTTAACCAAATTAGTCCAATGTTTAACTTCTGCTGATTGTTTACCTATGTTTACAGGAAGTAACAGATGAACTAAAGAACTATGAGTCAACTGTACAAGCTCTACATGAACAGGCAGCAAATCTTGGTGAAGAGGTACTGTATGCTATCCACAATCCACTTCAGGTTCAAGTCGAACTTCCTTGTTGGAACAAAAATTTGCTAAATGATTATACTTCTCTTGTACATGTTGTTTTACAAACCAATAAACTTTCAGTAGATTTATATAATGATCTATCCTTTTTTTAATATATTTCGTTGATCACAACTGGCACACCCTTTCAAGGGCTGTTTAAGGTTTAAATGAACTTCTGGTACAGGAGATCAAAAGTCATGGTCTTCAGTGTTTACAGTATGTATTTGAAGAGGAGGAAATTTGATTAATGTGGGTGAAAAAGAATTTATAGTCCGGGGTCTTAGGTTGGCTTCCAGCTCTTAATGAAAACACTTAGTTTTTGAAAAAAAATTGGTCATGATTTGATTATTTAGAAGTTTTAATTTAGTACTGGTATATGACATTAATTCTTCAATTTCGTGGATGGTTGAAAAAAAGGCAACTTTCCCCATTCATATCTGGAAACAGCAAGAATGATGAATACTATGCAGTATGAATGTTTTTTATTCATTTCTTAAGCAATGCAAAGAATCAGCATGCATTGAATATAAAATTTGTTGTTGAATAGGACTTGGAGAACCCAGAGGTACCAGCCAGATTAAGCCAGGTAGATAAACGATACCAGGAGTTACTTGAACTGGCTAAACTACGTAAACAGAGACTTCTTGATGCTTTGTCCTTGTACAAACTCTTCAATGAATCAGATGGTGTGGAAACCTGGATCGATGAAAAGGTATCCTGAAAATAAAAAGTTCAAATGTTCTAGGCTGGTAGACAAAAGCATAAAAAATTGGTTAAAAAGACATATAATTAGTAAAATTGCTTTTAATTGTGATGATTGCAAAAATAAAAAAAATAAAAAATCAAGCTACAAAATCATTTAGACAAAATTAATGTGTTAATGGGAAAGAATCTCTTTTATAATTTTGTTACAGTCCAAATGTGAGTTGATTTATTTACAAATAACTTTATTTTGAACAAACATTTAATTTGGTCGAGTTCAAAATACTTTGTGTGTCATGCAAAAATATATCAAACAACTATTTAAGTACTACTTCCTTGTGTGCTTTATTTAAGTAACATGTAGAATTTTTAGGCAAACTCTAGGAAAAAATATCTTATCCTGAAAGAGAATAAGTATTTAATAATACAAATTTTTGGACTTAAAGTCGATGTTGATAGGTCTAAAAGAATAAATCTGACAAGGCCTTGTAATGAGGAAAAACACCTAATTTAAGAGAAAAGTGTCTGGACAATTCAGTACTTATAATAGCTTACTGTATTATTAGGAGAAATTCTTGACCACAATAATTGTGACAGATGACATTGAGGAGCTGGCCATTATGAAGCATCGCTTTGATAGTTTCGAACACGAGATGAATGCCAATGCATCAAAGGTTGCCGTAGTTAACCAGCTCGCTCGCCAACTTCTCCAAGTGGAACATCCAAATGCTGCTGAAGTCATAGCCAAACAGAATGAGCTTAATGACAGGTATGAATATCATATAAGTGCAAAAATTAAGAAGAAAGGACAAATGTATAAGTGTGATGATTTTCCAGACTATTATATATTTCTATGCATGATATATTCTCAATGTGATAATAGTCTGAATTTGCTTAACCAATACATCAGTAGGTCCCGGTAGACCTTTACCATTGTGTTCTGTTGCTCAACACTTCTTGATGTACTGGGATTGGCACACTTGTTTAACATTTCTCATCTCAATAACCTATAGTTAAAATTTTGGTTTTGAAAAAAAGAAATAAGTGCTTTCCTTGGCTGAAAACCAGGTAAAAAGGGGTAGAAATTAAGGATTTAAATAGAAATATTTTGGTTTGGAAACTTATTTTTAGAAATTTGAATTTGAAAGGATTGAATTGGTGGAATTTTGCCTTGAGATGTCCCTTTTTGTACCAAATTGTAAATCATTAAGGAAAATATATATTGTTTTCTGTCGATGAAACGGTTAAACTATTCAGTGTTAGGAGTATTACAGTTATTGTAACTATAAAAGTTACAGTTCAAAGTCATTAATATGTTTATGATTTTGTTTTTCAGCTGGAATCAATTGAGAGATCTTGTTGACCAGAAACGTGAGGATATTAACTTGGCCCATGGTTTACAGAACTTCCACATTGAATGTAATGAAACAATTGTGAGTAGTTATCATCTTATGATGTTTATTGTCATAAATGTAAACAGCAATCCTTGTTGTGTTTATAAACATCCATCCCTTGTAACCACTTCACTGTTTGATGTTAAAATATTTATATAGAAGGTATTTTATTGAGACATATTGTTTATATTTGAAAATCTTTTAGTGCAAAGTAAAATCAATGATTTATGCATCTTAATTTGCCAAAGATTATAGCAGAAAAACACTAGAAGTTTCATATTATAATTTTGTTTTGATTGTTTGCAGAGCTGGATCCATGAAAAGTCAAAGGTGATTGAATCTACTGATGAACTGGGCAATGATTTGTCTGGTGTTATGACATTACAACGTCGTCTAAGTGGTATGGAAAGAGATCTGGCTGCTATACAGGCTAAGGTATAATGTCATATTCTCATTTCCTGTGTTTATTATTGTAAAGAAAGTTATAGAAACTGTTGAAACTGGCTGTTAGATACTGGATAGTGATCTCAAGAAAATAAAAATTTAATGAGAAATGCATAAGCATTTTAAAAGAGTAAATGTAATGAAAAGTAATGGAAGTTGTGATGTTTAACTTGACCTTTTTTAACATAAATTCTATTCTTATATAATTTTAGCTTGAGTCCCTTCAAAATGAGGCTGACAAATTACAAGATGAGAAACCAGAGGAGGCCCAAGCCATCAGAGAGAAGATTGCTGAAATCAACAATGTTTGGATGGACCTCAAGGAAATGGTTAGTAACTAGAAATAAACAAGTTTAGAAATGCTTTTATTTAATGATTTATTTATGTTTGCTACAATTTTATAGCCTTAAAATGTGAAAAACATCATTTCCATTTCGAAACAACATCTGTGAATTTCAGCCCTTGCATTTATTTTTGTTATATCAGTGATACCTTAATAGATCAGACACATTGTTTATTAACTTCGGATTGCACAAATTGTTTATAAACTTCATTTTCTTTCAGTTGAAAGAAAGAGATGAAAAACTAGGAGAAGCTGGTGAACTACAGCGTTTCTTGGGTAACTTGGACCATTTCCAACAATGGTTGTCTCGTACACAGACAACTGTGGCCTCAGAAGACATTCCAAACAGCTTGTCTGATGCTGAGAAACTCCTCAATCAGCATCAGCAACTGAAGGACGAAATAGATGCTTATGCTCCAGAATATGCCAAGATGAAGGAGTTTGGTGACAAGGTCACTGAAGGAGAGGAAGACCCACAATATATGTTTTTGCGACAGGTACCCCAGAATTAGTTAACACATTTCAATAAGAGGATATTTGTATATATATAAATTCCTGATAATTATTGATAATACTGTATTTGTACCTTCCAGAAAAATTTGACATTTAATACCCACTGCTTCAAAATGTTCAAATTCTTACAAAAATCATGTTTCCAAACTTTTAATTGTCATAAAACCAATAATTTTTTGTTATTTTAATGTTTTTAACTTAAAACCCCCATAACTTTTCTTTCAAACCAGGAATATACGAAGACCTTAACTCCTGAAGTAAGTCTTTTGGTGTGAAATAGAGAACTTGTATGACAATCCTGGTATATCAGGAATCATCATCTGCTGTGTGAAATATATAGTGAAAATGGGAACTGTTGGTTAAAGGGTTAAAATGAGGATAACATATGGAGCAGAATGAGTTAACAATGTTCAGTCTTAAAGTGTATTTGTTTTTTGTAGAGATTACAAGCTCTTGATAATGGTTGGGAAGAACTTCTCCAGATGTGGGAAAATAGACAGAATTTATTGTCACAGAGTCTCAATTTACAGGTAATCTGGAATATAAACAGATATTTGTTCCTCATTATTTCAGTGTTGAAGTGGTTTCCAATTGAGAGAGCATTTAAAATAGAGTACACTAGCAATGTTAATTTTGTTTTATATTGTGGTTTCAATACTACTATATATATTTTAAATACAGTATCAGCAGAATATTTTTTAGAACAGAATTTTGTAATATGAGGGCAATAAAGTATATCTTTATATCATTTTATAACTTTTGCAGTTAGTAGGATAAGTAAAAAATAAATCGAGAAATTTTTTGAAGTTTTAAAGTTAAGGTAACAGCACATGCCTGAGCTATAAAAAAGAGTAAACTTAGGGCTCATTTTTATCTCGTGTTTGCTTTTGCTGGGATTAAAAGTATAAACAAGCTATGACAAGTATAAATCAAGAGTACAGAGACTGTTATAGAATTGTTGAGAAACAGTCAATTCTTCTTAAACCTGTTAGAAAGAAAAAGTATTTTATTGCACTAGGAGTGAAATGTTTTGATTGAAGTTTTAATGCCAATTTCATTACAGATGTATTTAAGAGATGCTAAACAAGCAGAAGTCTTACTAAACCAACAGGAGAATTTCTTGTCCAAGGAAGAAGTTCCAGTGAGTAACTATTTGTTAATCATATAGGTCTAACCATTCTTTTGTGTGTGTCAGTCATTCAGTCAGAGTCTTTCACACCTGTAATATTTTTATTACATTGAGTGTCAATTAATACCAGGTTACATTTGACTTGCATCACACATGATAAGGTTTGTCCGTTATCTGCCCAAGGTTGGTGGTTCTCTCTGGGTACTCTGGCTTCATCCACCAGTAAAACTGACTGTCACAATATGACTGAAATACTGTTAAAAGTGGCATTGAACCCCTATCAAAATCAAAATCAATTAATACTATTCATGCAAAAAAATAAATCAATATGCTTCCCTTCGTTTTGGATTGGTTTGTCTAAACTTTTATCACAAGAAATGTATTTATAAAAGATTTGTTATTAAACTGTCAGTTTCATGCATTTTATGTTTCATGATCATTATATGTAAAGTAAATGTCTTTCATGTTCATTTCTCATATAGACAACTATTGGATTGTTAGACAAGCAGGTAAAACAGATGTTGTCACATCCTATATAAATGTCAATTTTATTTTATTGTTTATTTTCACAGGGATATAAAATTTTATATTTGATATTTTCTCTAAAATGCTTTAAAGGTAAATGTAGACTACCAGCTTATATGTCAATATTGGCATTTTAAGACTATTTTCACCAAAAAACCAATAAAGATTTTTTGTTGCATATGTACATTTTCTGTTGGACATCTTTGGTGGAGGTAATGTTTTTCTTGCTTAGCACTTACCACTGGATAATATTTAAAATCCAGCATTCAGATTGATACCAGATATCTTTTAATAAAGTTACATATTGCTCTGATCTAATTTCCTCTCTAAAAAAAGATCTGTATTGTAAACCCAGATTATACAGCAAATAGACGAGTTTTGGCAAAAGTATAATTAATTGAAAAGTTAAAACTACTTCTAATTGAAAGTCAGAAATTCTCTAAATAAGACAAGGTGATTGACTGTTTGATTTAGTTTTATGTATTCTTTGTCAGCAAGTGTTGTTTATTGATATTATAGTATTTTAAAGGATATTTTTTTTTTGCATCAGCATTCATATTTTAACAGGGTGATTTTTCTTTTGATAAATCAGCCTACATAAACATTCTGTTAGAAATGAGATTTCTAACATTTTTCAATTTTCATTTTTGACTTAGGATTCCCAAAATAAGTTATTTGGTGGTAGGAATAAATGAGTAATGAATGCAAGAGGTAACATAATTTGTATAATACTGGAAGTGAAATAAGATAAATCATAATATGGAATACATATTTTAACAGAACACTCTGGAAGCTGCAGAAAACTTAATCAAACAGCACGAGGCATTCATCACGACAACAGATGCTAATGATGAGAAAATTAATGCCGTGTTACAGTTTGCCAATCGTCTTATTGAGGATAACCATTACGCTGCTGATAAAATACATAAAAAGGCTGAAAACATCAATGAACGGTGAGAATTTTATATTTTATTTTTGCTCTTAATGCAAATGCCATAGTTCCGAAAATACAGATTACAGAAATAGTTTATAAGGAATTTAGATAATAAAGAAAAAAAAAAAGAAAATTTAACCGTTTCCTGAGGTTATCTGTTGAATTATGTTATTTGAAAAAAAAACTTAAAACAGGAAAAATGATAATTTGCTGTTATAATACACGAGAAAAACACAACATGTGATAAATCCTGTATTAAGACAATTATTTAATTTTTAGATCATAATTTATAAAACCCAAAATGTTGCAGTGAAACGTTCATAAAATTCCTTTACTTTTCAGACGAGATGTGAACAGAAAGAGAGCATGTGATCAATTAGACAGATTACGTGACCAGTTACTGTTACAGCAGTTCCTACAAGAATGTGATGAGGTAAGTTTGATGTTAACTAAATCTAAAATTCTTCTTTTGTAAAATTTCTTTCTTGGGATTGAAAAAGTTAAATCTAGTATATTAGAATAGCAATTGACAGGCATCTTTTTTGTAATCAAATTACTTGAATCTGATATGATTACTGCATTTATAGTGGAGGTTTTGTCATTGAAGAATACACATTTCTGTATATTTACAGTTGAGAGACTGGTTACATGACAAGATGGCAGCAGCTCAGGATGAGACATACAGAGATGCAAAAAACCTCCATAGTAAATACCTCAGACATCAGGCCTTCGAGAGGGAAATAGCCGCTAATAAGGACAGACTTGTCCGATTAATGGAGGTAAGATAAAGTGATTTTATAAAGGCTATGGTAAATACCTCAGACATCAAGCCTTCGAGAGTGAAACAGCTGCTAATGATTAATAGCTCAGGCATCAGGAGACAGAAAGATTCATTCCCCAGACTTGTTTTAAAGAGAGACAAACTGAACCCTCCATTACACAATAACAGAAAGACCTTCATAGGTTGCAAATTATGCAAGAAGGGGAATAACACTTATTAAAACAATTTTGAAAAGAAAACACCTTGAAGTTTTAGTAAAGATTAAATGCTGTTACAGGATTTTCTTTTTTTCACCCACACACTTGCCTCCTCTGTTTAAAAGTGTCTACTATCTAGCTATGGGGTATAAAATTATCTTTGTATTTTGTTGATATAAGGTATAATTTGAATTTTAGGCTGGTGAAGACCTGTTGAAAGACAAACCAGAAACAAGGGAACAGATCGAACCAATTTTGTCCAGTTTACAGGAACAATGGGATGAATTAGAGCGGGCAACCAAGGCCAAGGGAGAGAAATTGTTTGATTCTAACCGGTCTGTCCTGTATGAACAGAGTTGTGACGATATTGATGGCTGGATGAATCAGTTAGAATCACAGATTATTACAGAAGAAGCAGCCAAAGATCTGACTACAGTTAATCTTCTCATGCAGAAACAAAATGTAAGTTGTTAACACATGGCTGAAGGGAATGTTTTCTGCTGGGAAAAGATAAGTGGAGGAGATTACTCTGTAATGAAAACAATAGGATCAACTTTGAAGTTCTTGTACATTAATTAATCCTTTCACCGATTACCTCCCTCGACAAAAGTAGCTCTGGGGCGATGGCTTCCCTGGCAGTTATAACATGACAGTAAATATTCACATAAAATTGCTTCAGAAGTGTTATTTATTGCTTTTTTATTTTTATTTTATTGCGTTTTTGGTCAGAGTAACATTTTTCAGTATTTTCTGTCAATTTTTCCTTGAAATTTCATGAAAATCATAACTTCGGCATTGAAATTCAAAAATTCGCAAAAATTTTAATAAAAGTTTCCAAAAGACAAAATTTTTACCAACAAATCATCAAAAAGTTTCTGAAATGAATTCTAAGTCATCAAATCGATGTCCATTTTAGTGCTTTTCACTAAAATTACAGACGTTTCTGGATAATATCATCGTTTTCCCCGCTTCGAATCCTTAAAAAGCTTTTTAAATATTTCTATCTCAACTTCAAATTCCCATAAAATCCTTAATTTTCCGTCTTTTTTCACGCGGTTTTGATTAAACGCAACCGCCATCTTAATTCTTTCAAACCGGAAAATAACCAAAGATCAATAACTCTCTCTTCCCTCCGAAAATTGTAACAAAACCATATACACAATCCTGGTTTTCCGGGACTCATCGTCGGCTGTCTGAAGCGGCAGATCCCGGAAAAGGAAGTACATTTCTCTCACTTGTAAATCTATTACATGAACAAAATTGAAAGACATGTTGAAGTTGTTATTGATACTTTATAGTTATTTGATTCATGCATCATAATGTATTAAAGTTTTACAATATTAGATAAATATCTTGCAAGGAATGTTTTTAATCATTCTGAAATACTATCACAATTACAAGTCAAAACATCACGCTGCTTATTTAATTATAAAAAATAGGAATGCCTGTTTTTGTTATGTTTGAATAGTTATGTCTTAGTAACCTGCAATTATTCAGTCTGCATTTTTATTGTTAATGTAAATCTTCATAAATAAAAAAACTTGTACCCAATAATTTTTGAATGAGGAATTAAAAGTTTCAACATAACATGCTTACTATAAGCTGTAGGATATAAAGAACTAAGGAATAGAAATAGATGATTCACTTGAATGTTTTTTTTTCAGCTTTTGGAGTCCCAAATGAAGATGAAGGAACAGCAAGTTACAGAGTTAGATGAACAGGCAGTAATTCTGAAGAAGATTGACCCACAACAGGAAGCTATCATTGAGAAGAGGAAAGCCATGGTTGCTGAAAGGTACTGACAAATTTGTGGCTATGCACAAATGACATTCTATAGCAAATAAGTATATAAAATACAGTATACTGTAAAAGAATTAGTATTGGTGGATTGTAATTTTCACAGATTTACCCTTCTGTTTAAGTTCGCTGGTTCTATTTTTCATGAATACTGTTTATTTCTATGAAATGTGGAGGTAAATTTTAGCATTTCATGTGTACATATTTTTGCAGAAAAAATAAGACCACAAAGATAGTGAAAATTAATATATCTACTTTTACAGTACTACTTACAAATCATCTCCATTTGAAAATCACAACACAGTAAAATTTAAAATCCTACTCCATTGTACAACTTTACAAGTTAAAAAATTTCATTCAGGAGACTGTAGATATTGTACATGTACATTACTTTTAAAACTTGTTGTCGGAACATTGCCACTGCATTACATAAAACTTCAATATTCTTTCCTCATTCAGTTCTTAAATTGCTTCAATTGGTTTTCTTTTACAACGACTGAATATCAGAATGAAAGTTGCTCAGATGTGACTAATCAGTTTTCATCTGAAGGATACCATTAGTAGGTTTATGTGTATATTTAGCTACTGCTGTGAAAGAGCTGAAAAGAAAACTGATTGAATGTGTTTTTTTTTAATGTGTTGAAGCAATGAGGAATAGATACTGTGTAATTACAATTGTTTATGGGGTACAAATTTTTGTAGTTTTGTGGTTTAGGAAAAAACATTAGTTCTTTTTACTTTTACTATGTTGAATTTCAAGAATCCAGGAAAAAAGAAATAATTTGAAACCTGAAAAATTGATATTCAAAAAATACTGTCACTGTATTTGATTATAAATGCAGTAACAATCTTCCACCATAACTGTATTTTGCTGCATCAAAAATGGCAAGTTGTTCTGGTGATTGAAATAATGTTTTAATTTTTCTCTTTAGATTTGCCAAGATACAACAACCATTAGTTCAGCGTAGAGAACAACTTGAGAAAGTCAAACGTATCCATCAGTTTGTCAGAGATGTGGAGGATGAGAAATTGTGGATTAATGAGAAGATGCCACAAGCCACATCAAAGCAGTATGGAAACAGTTTACTGAGTGTTCAAATGCTTGTCACTAAAAATCAGGTAGGTGATCCAGGAATAATTTAGGATGAAGAAATCATTTAAAATTTCAAGTTAGATCATAATAATTTTTACTTTTGCCAAATTTAGAGTCGTTTAGATATTCAGGATTTTTTCCTTCTGTTAAACCTTGTATTTTGAATCAAAATTAAGTTATTTCTTACAGTTTTTGTGTTTTACTTTATTTTCTGTGAAGGTTTAAGTTTACTTTGTTTTCTGTTAAAGGGAAATAACCATTAATTTTCTTAATTCATTAATTTTCTTATCAGCGATTTAGGTCAGCTGTTCGATCTGAAATTCAGAAACAGGTAGTGAATTCAAAATGTATCAAACAATATTTGTATATGTATAGGCATACTCATGGTATCTGCTATTACAAATTTACATTTTCATTTTCATGTCTAAAAAATTTTCAGTGCTTAAATTATTCAGCCAAAACAATCCTTTAATTTTCATTTTATTTTCTAGTCTTAGAATTCATTGTTATACTTTTTTCAGTTATTGCCATTTTTAAAGCTTTTTAGTTGACATACAGCACATATATTCTTAAAAAAAAACTTCACTTAAAAAAACTTGCACATCTGATGATTGTAAACAAGTTCAGTAGAATAAGCTGCTTTGGCTGGCTCTACAAGTTGACTACATTGATGTTAACATGATCATTTCTCATCATTCTATCTATAGTAGTATACAGGGATTTCACAAACTTATATTTTATCTTGCAGCACTTTTTCTGATTTTTATTTACTCATATTTCTCAAACGGTAATCTACTAATGCATTTTGACATATGGTCTGATGTATTTTTCTGTTTTTAAACATATTGCATGAGGTGGATTTTGTATACTAGTAATTTTTATATTATATATTAATTTATTGGGTAGATGTTTTAAAAAAAAGCTTTTTATATGTGAAAAATAGAGTGAGCCTCAAAACCAATTGTTATAACATAAATAGAGGCTACACTGTTTTGTTATGGTCTCTTTCAGTCTTTACAAACCGAAATAGAAAACCATGAACCAAGAATCCTGTCTGTGGTGGAAGTTGGTCAAGAACTGATCGATGAAGGACATCCACAGTCAGAGGAATTCCAAGCCTTAATTGAAGACTTATTGAACCACTGGAGAGATCTGAAGGATGCTGTAGCCAAGAGACATGATAGAATTCACTTATCAGACATTGCACAACAGGTAAATAAAACAGCAATTTTATTGTAAAAAGGCAACAGTTGATTTATACAGAATGTTTTCCATTTATTTGTATATGAGGACAGTAATCCACTAGTGTGATAATTATATATTTTTTGTTTGTCCTGGGTGGCTGAGTGGTCTGGGTAGTTGTTCAGATCACTGTAGCCTATCACCTATATGGCTTGATTTCACTACTTGATTTATGCTATGAGGTTTGCAGTTAACTGTAAAAGGTCAGTGGTTCTTTCTTGTTACTCTGGCTTCCTCCACAAAAACTGACTGCTGTGATATTACTGAAATACTGTTAAAAATTGTGCACAACTCCAAACACTCAAGTTTTTGTGAAATGAAAGCTAACGTTTATGATAATGAATGCATGATGTTAATCTATAATATGTTAAAGCATAGATTGGTAAGGATTGATATTAAATCCTGTGAGTGTGATCTGGTTGAATATAAAGATTTTTGAATGTTTTTCCAGTATTATTATGATGCTTCTGAGGCAGAGGCATGGATGAGTGAACAGGAATTGTATATGATGGGAGATGAAAGAGCTAAAGATGAAATAGGTGCTCAAAACTTCATGAAGAAACACCAGGTCCTAGAGAATGCAGTAGAAGATTATGCCGATGTGGTACGACAGCTTGGTGAGAAGAGCCGGGCTTTAATTGATTCTGAACATCCAGAAAGGTAAATTGTCATAAAAAGTGTCATTGATTTTCATGAACTCAAATACTGTGTAATTTATGTGTTGTAGTATATGAATAGTGTGCTGAATTTGGATTAAGTGAAGAAAGTATATGTTGGTAAAATATTCAAACATATACATGTATTTAAAAGAAATAATTTGGAAA
>JARWCS010000004.1:3393698-3418721 GCA_034783895.1 Geukensia demissa
ACAGACGTACGTACGTATGTACGTACGACCAACAGTAAAACATTATCCCCGCGCTTTCGCTAGCGCGGGGATAATAATTCTTGAAAATCAGCTATAATGTCACTGTTACTTCGTATACGTACTTGGTCATATTTTCCCTGAAATCAATAGGTTTGTTATTGAGGTGATACATAAAATATGATCCCAGAGTTCTGTTTAACTGGAATGTGAACTGTAGGAGTTATCATCCAGAAACCTCAAGCTTATAAGAGCAAGAAATACTGAATATCATTAGCAGTGAAATAAGTTGAGGATGCAGTTCTCTTATTAGATAGGTATCTATTTCTATCATGAATTTACAAATAGGAGACATGGAGTGATGGTCTATGAGAAAGCCATTAAAAAAGTTTAAACTATACAAAGATCTACAGGTAACCCTTAGGCCTTCAACAATGGACAAATATCCCAACCATAAGGCAAGCTGAAATGGTGGGAAAGGGCACACACTTTACTTTTAGTATGTTGGTGTCGACATCTAGACCAATATTTTTAGTTGATATATTGAATTTTTTCCAGGCAACATTTAAAATATGTCTGTTTCCCCCTCTACCGACCCTTTATCAGAAAATAGGGTAGGCAGGTAGGCTCATAGAATTTTTTTTTCACTTTTCAAAAATTTGCAAATATATACAGTTGTATTCTCCATATGGTAAAGAAAAATGTCTAAGAAAAAATAAAAAGTATAAGAGCCAATAAAAAATTTTGGGAAGTGACCATTTTCAGTGGGTCAGTACGGAGAGGGGAGACAAACAACTTTCTTATTTTGGCCTTACTGGAAGTGATTCTGTGAAAAACAGGCATTACTCCTTCCCTTGGAAATTTTAACAGAAAAGCCCTTAACTCTTTGCTATGTTAATTATTCATCCTTACATTTCCCTCATCCTCTTGTTCCCCATCACCAGATTTCTCTGGCGTCATTATTCTTCTTCGCTTTGGTGATCGGAAATCTCCTGGTGAGTCTGTATGTCCACTAATCATAGGAACAGAGCTGATGGCTGAATTTGTAGAGGTTGATGGAATTGGAGGTGCTCCTGAGGAGGAGCTTGTCATTGTACTGTTTGATGTTTCCATGGTAACAGTTGATGCTGATGGATGACTTCCTGTTGATGAACTGCTTGTAGTTTCCATGGTAACTGGCAATGCTGTTGATGAATGGTTTCCAGAAGATTGTGAAGTAGAAGCATGAGTTTCCATGGTAACATTATGAATTGACTCAACTGATGTGACCACATTTGACTGGATGGTTATGTTATGGATGGATTCAACGGCAGTCACAGCGTTTGTTGATGCCTCTAGTGTAAGACTAGGTAAAGGTGGGAGTGACACAACATTCAGCCTCGATCTAGATGGAGTTACTTCAGTACTACCGACTGGAGACTCACCGACAGAAGGCAGTGTCTGCTGCGTTACTCCTGGAAGATTTTCCTACAAAGAAAAAGAAGAAAGGGCATTATGGCCCTTTTTTGGCCCAAAAACTTCCAGAAAATGAAATATTGATTCCACTGATTACTTACTCATGTTGTGAAATTTACAAAGTAATACAACCAATATACAGAGTAAAATTATTTTATTTCTGATACCTGCATACTGTAAGTATAATATCATCACCAAAAATGACTATTTTGATAAAATGTCTCATATTTGCTCATTTTCACTGTTTTTGAAGCATATTTTGAACTGGAAATATATGTGCACATGCAAAAAACAACTTTTTTGTGAAAAGATTGTATAGGACACCCTTCAAATTAAATAAAATATTTTATTGTTTCATGAATATGCTTGATGTTTTCAGATAGGATAAACATTTGAATATCACAATAAAAAATAACTTTTTTAGCTATGTTTATTGAACATGTTGAATAGACTCCTAAGTGACATTATACATGTCTTTTACCTTAAATAGTTAATATTTTCTTTATTTCTCAATAAAATAAATTTCTTTACACCATATCACAGAAAGATAAAAATACCTTAAATATTTTTTGGGGTAAAAAAAGGGCCTTAAGTCTCCTACTGTTTTAACCAATAATCACATTGAAGAATTATTACCATTTTGCTATAAAATCATGTTATGCAGTTGCAATTACGGTATAAAAGAAATTTCAATATTCAGTCTCAGTGTATTAAGTTATACATTATTGAATATGATTTGTTGGTAAACAGTGACACATGTGCGATATCATGTGGGTGGTAAAATTGTTTTGATTCAATACTTGCACAAGAAAGAGGGTCTGTTTGACTTTGAAAACAGATAAATCTTGACATATATCAGCCCTTGGACTAAGGCCCTATGGCTGATATCAGGTACTCAGGTTGATAAAGCATGTGATACAGATTTTGCTATGTTTTAGTCTCCATATGTATATAATGCCGATGGATATTTTCATTTGTCCAGTCACCTAAAGCTATCATAACCAATAAAGGAATAGGTGAACTAAGGTCTTTTTTTGATCTCAAAAATTAATTTGTTTGAAATGACACAATTTCATATTTTTAGGCCATAATTAAAAAAATTCTTAGATTCTTTACCTTGCCTGCCCAATTTTTTATGCCTATCCCAAATTTTTCCCCAAATTTCTGCTGAAAAAAAATCCTAACAGGAAATTGTCAGGTAGTATCTTAATCCAAGCCAGAATTATTGTTCTATAAGACACTTCCGGTCATTATAACATAAATATATCATAGATAAACAATACTAGAGGCTCAGGAGGTTGAGCCTGTATCGCTCACCTGACATTTGGCCAAGAAGTTTCAGAAGAGAAGATTTTTAAATGAATCACCCATTCAGAAACAAGAATCCTCCATGGTGGCCAGGTTTTTCGTCCAATAGGAACTAAATGAGAAAATTTTGTAAAGAACTTCCCATAGATGCTCCATATCAAATATTAATCCATTTGGCCAAGCGGTTTCTGAGGAGAAGATTTTTAATGTATCAGCCAATCAGAAACAAGAATCCTCCATGGCAGCCATGTTTTTTGTCAGATCGGGACAAAATGAGCAATCTTTATAAAGGACCTTATATAGATGCTTCCTGTCAAGTTTGATTAAATTTGGACAACTGGTATCCGAGGAGTTAATTAAAATGTAAAAGTTTACGGACCGATGACAGACGACAAGTGATGACAAAAGCTCACATGGCCTTTGGCCAGGTGAGCTAAAAAAATGTGTCCCTGCCCCACATTTTTTAAAATGTTGGATAAGAAACAAGGAATTTTTTTTATTTAGGCCTTAAGGTGTGTAATTGATCAAAACAGGATTTTGGATGAAAATTAATGAAAGGTATTTATATCAAAATGTTGAAAATGGGACAAATGGGCCTTTTGCTGAAAAATTAAAAAAATGTATAATTTTGACTTTACTAGGAAACATGAAGCACATGCAAGAACCATTTAAATATCTGTATGGGATGTTCAATTTATTTATATGTATAAACTGCAAAACTGTCTAAATGGGTTCTTGCATGCTCTCAACATTTCCAGTTAAAAAATCATTAAAAATAGCTCAATTCAATGTTTTGGAATTTGATGATGTCATTATTGTACATAATTTGATGAAATGGCTTCTTATATAGCCAATTTTTCTTTTAGTGTGATCTCAAATTCCAGAAATTCAGAAATCCTTGAAATAAAATCTACACATTTAGCCAGCACCATACATTACAGCATTACCTTACTCTATACATGTTCCTTTTCCTTTAAAGATAAGACATATTAAGACCTTCTTATTATAATTATTTCATTGTATATAAAATTCTTATTTGCAATTTTAAAGGGTAAAGTTCAGCATAAGGGTGGTTATCACAAAAATCAGAAGAATGCATTTTCTGAAACTGGGGATCTAGTTTTTTTTTTAAAACCCATTAATGTGAAATATTTAATAAATAGGCATAAGAAGACATGCAATGCAAAAGTAAATACATGGACCCGATAATCCTTATTTTTACATTTGATTACTTTTTATCTTGACAATAAAACTTAGGGCATATGTAATGTTTTAAATTTTGTTGGTTATATGATTGATTATTGGTTGCTTAGCATCCAGTGCCAAATATCTCATGCATTTCAGGACGATAACAAGTTCAACCATTATCAAATTTACCAAAAGTGATGGTGGGGAAGGACACAACAGGGCAACAGCTTTTGACTCCCACTGGAAAAGGGGAGGATGGGTAGGTTTTCTGTTTTAGATTCATGAGTATAGTTAAATGTCACCAAATAAGTTGTTTTTTTCTTTCATAGATTATTTTTTTGTATGTATGCATTTTTTTACAAAATTCAAACATGAAAATATCATTAGTACATCTGAACAGTGTAATGTTTATTTTTCCTTTATCTTTATTTACAACAAAACAAAAAATCTTTTCTTTATCAGTATGTAACATGTGTAACAGCTTATCAATTTAATATGTGCAGGGGAAACAACTCTTTATGTCAAAAATCTAAAATTATCTTAAAATTTCAAATAACAAATTATTTCTCAATCTAAATTACAAAAAAATAGTTCTAAAATTTGTTTTAAATGTAAAATACTACATAGATATATTAAAATCAACATTTATAAACATAACTTAAAAACAAATGCAATTATTTAATTTCAATATATTTAAATATCTTAAACCTAATTTAAAAACATAAACAAATTTTCTAGGTATAAAACAAGTTTAGGAACCTATAGAATTGCCGGGATGAACCTCAGTGGTCTGGGGTGCAGGCTTCAAACCTGTAGCTGATTAGCGTCAGAGTGGTTCAATTCCACCTTTCCGGCGATGCTAAATTATTGCTTCAAAAGAAGGGGAATACATTAGGAACTGAAACAAACTTCAAGGGAGGATTTGCCCCCCGTTTTCAATTTTGTTACATCAGTTTACAACAACCTAAAATAAGAAAATACAAAGATTTTTAAAGAAAGCAATAAAAGTTGATAAAATGGGGACCATTTTGGAAGGGACGTCAAATGTAGCATGTGCAAACCGTCAAATGTAGCATGTGCAAATCGCAATATACAAATCATTGGAAAGGGAACTTTAATAAGCTGAGACCATAGTAACCAAACATGTACACCTCTTATAGCAGTGGTTCTTCCAGGTGGCCTATCTCTAAACACAGGAAGATTTAAGAGGGCAAAATATGAAGATATGCCAGGGTATCTTAATGATTTTACACTTTAAACTTAAAAGACACAGTAGTAACAGGGTTAATGAATGTCCACAAATAAGAGATGAAGGAAGTGAAATGTTGTCTGTGTAAATATAAATCACAACAGACTGTACAGGACATTGGAATACTCAGGGGTCAGATTGGTTCCACTTTACTTAAAAAATATAGGCATTGTCCTTTTGCACCAATTGGATAAAAATGTAGTTTAATTGTGCTAAAACGATTTATTCCCCATAGTTAAATTACGTCATATGCATTTAGGCACAAAAGGATTTTAATTTTGTAGCGCAATTAAACTATGAAATTTGAAAAATAAACTAGAAAATGAGTCCAGTTTTTCTGAAAAAAAAAAAGATATTGCCCAAGAAGTTTAATCTATACAGTGGATTCCAAGTTGTATATATTTTGAATTCATATTGGGCAAATTTAATAAGAAAAGAACTCCATCCCATGTTAAAATTTGCAACATAATGGATGCCATCCAAAAATTACATGATTAGCTGGTAAAGATTCCACGTCTATTTCATCATCTTCTTCATTGTCAACTTCTTCAATATCAACCTCCGACACTACACTAACATCTGAATTCTGATCTTCATCCTGGAAATAGAAATAAGTCATGCGTCCAGTTAAAATATTCTTCAGATTAAGCACCACTCCTCCTAGTTTCATTTGAATTCCATAAGTGCCCCTCTGACCCCTGTTACTGCAAAGTTTTACAAGACAGAAAAACAGAAAATTCTTTGAGGAAAATTGCAAATTGATATTAGGAGACATTAAATTTCAGGAGAAAAAAAAATAAAATTATCAATATCAGGATATTATAAACTATGGAATCTTAAATTATTTCTAACTGGATGTGATAGAATTCCAGATTTAGCAAATTCTATTAAGCACCTCAATTTGAAACTTTATTAGTCAAATTAAGTCTCCTGGACACCTTATTTAAAAAGGTAACTAAGCAGCTAATTTAAGGCTTATCGAACATCAATCTGATCACATCGGCCATTTCCATCATAAAATCCGGTTTTTAAAGTGACCTCTGACTTAAGTGGTAGCCATGTTTTCTGCTTGTAAGCGCGGCCATAATAGATATAAAAAATTCGGTTTAAAACATAAAAACAAAACAGTTCGACTTTAAACTTGAAGAGACTGGTCTTTTAATTTACTTAATTCAAACCAAAGCGTACATAATCTCCAGAAATATCACAGACTTGCTTTTGCTGTCCTTTTGGCGTTCTTGTTATGATGACGTCAGATGCTTATTGTGACGTATCGGGTTTCAGTTTCTTTCAATTCCAAATTTCTGATCCAAAAATCTAGTATATTTTAATTGATTTTATTGAAAATATTGTTTCAAAAGTATGAGATGCCTATATTTTTATTAAAATAGTATATTTTAATGATTTTGGAGTAGGAACTTAATGCCATGCAAATGCAGGCGGAAGTGTGTGCAGTGTCGACCGCATCACATTTTGAGCATATTTATGCTCATATTCATACACTTATCTCCGAGTATTATTTCCGAAGAATGATGGAAATATACGAGCGTGTTCCGATTGCATTTTTAAAGTAAATTGTCTGCCCTTGGAATAGGCCAAGATGAATATTCTACACATTGTGTCTAATGTTTATGTTAAGTTCTATGAAATCCTTTGAACTGTTTAGGAGGAGATGTGCTTACATGTAGGTGGACAGACAGACCAATTCCTATAACTTTATTTGTCGTGATATAATTAAAGATTTCATAGTCTTTTTCATTTGTTTATTACATGACAAATTTCACTCTTGCACCTTAAGTTCTGTAAATTCTATCATGAGAGCTGAATACCAGTACCTAAAGATTTCATTACAGAATTTTGAACTAATAAAAATTATAACTCTATTTCCCAAGCACTTTGCATTTTCATAAAATACTCAATGAACATGTAAAAGTTCTATTTTAGTGTGGATCCAGACCTTATAAATTTAGTAGTTTTAGAAACAACTATTTTTTCTTATATGCTAAAAAGATATCATATTTTTCAACATGGCTTCCTTTCATTCTCTCTTGACTTTCAAAATATTACATCATTATTATTGTTGAGTCTACTCAGCCCAATACAGCACAGGTGGTTATTTCATGGGAAAGACTGATGTGGAAAAAAAACAAGGCTTGCAAATCTTAAATGACCATTTAAACTGTACTACAAAAAATCTATTTCAAAATATTTATCCAACACATAATTTAATTTACCCCATATTTAATCATTTTCAAAATTTTTTTACTCCAAATAAAAAAGCCACTTAAACAGTTAGTTTTCAGTTTATACAGATAAGTTCAGAACTGCTGCAAAACCTTGTTTTCCTACTTGAAGGCAGTCATCCCCTGATCATTAAAGACTGCTCCTTCCCCTCATTCTCCCCTATACTTACTGTATAGATAATCCGAACAGCTGTCAAATCCTTCTTCATCCTCCTCACATTTCTCTGCTGCTGTCTCCTGGTCGCTGATTGTTGTGGCAAATATACACGCCCCATGTTCTACCAGGAACTTGACCATTGGTAAGTTATTACATGATGCTGCACAGTGTAATGGAGTCCTAAAGAGAAAAAAGTATAACACTGTTAACTTGTTCAGGTCAGGAATATAGATATAAATCATTGTGGACTCTTATAAGGAAGTGATATTAAGACAATGTACAAAGCCTATAAAAAATTATAGATGTCCATAAAAAATATTTTACATAAAACTGTTCCAAACTGTTTTGATGATCAAGTGTCTTGCCCTACTCATTTTGATATACGAGACCAAGTTTGATTTTTACAGTGTAATGTTTGGGCAATGAAGTGATAAATGACTGCCTCGGTAGTGTAATGGTTAGCTTGCTCAACTCAAGTACTGAAGGTTGTGGGTTTGACTCCTCAAACCAAAGACATTTAAATTGGTATTTGCTGTTTCTCTGCTAAGCACGCAGCATTTAGGTGTATGAGCAAAGACTGGTCGGCCAAGAGTAACGTATCTGGGTAAAGTGGCATGTCTTTCTGCAAACTGTTGCTTTTGTGAGCTAGCATGTTAAAATCTGGCTCAGCAAGTCAGTCTAGTACAAAGCAGGGTTCATTGATCATCACTCATTAATATGTTTATTACAGAATTTGGAGATATAACTTAATCTATGGCAAGTAGACAGCAAACATTTTTGATAAACAGTATTATTTTATGTATAGGTGATTTTTTTATTTGGGGTGATTTAGAGCTTTTCACAAGGAGTAGTATTTCACCCTTGTTGAAGGCCTTGTGGAGACCTCTAGATTTGTAAATTGCCTGTTTTTCTTGTGATTGGAGTGCAGTCTCTCTGACATTTACCCCTTATCCTTCATTTTCATAAGTAAAGATAATACAAAGAGTCATTTATACTATTAACAAAATTGCCTAATTTTAATTACCTTTTTATGAAAAATTCAATTGAAATTTTGTTGTAATATTTAAACGTAAGTTTACAAAATGAACACAGAATTTTGGTATTAAGCATTGTATTGATCGGTGAGCTGTCACAACAAGACAAAATAATAACACATACCACCCATCACTATCGGGAGAATTAACATCACAACCAAACTCCACCAGGAAAGTTACTATATCATAATGTCCAGCACATATAGCATTGTGTAAGGCTGTAATTCCCTCATCATTCGATTCACTTACATTGGCCACCTATCAATACACAAACAAATAAATATTATATGCTGGTTACCAGCACACATAGTAATGTGAAATGCTGTAAAATACCTATCACTGGTTACCTGTTAATTCTGTTTTCCCAAATTGCTGGTTGTGTAAGATTTTCGGCTGGTATCTTAATATAGGTTTGACAGGAAAAATCAACAAATTCGTTATTTTTTTCATTAAAATGTAATATTTTGGCAAAAGTAAAAATTATCTTAATATACGTTTATGAAATACATATAAAAAGTGATGTTGCCTGTGTATCAATGGTCAAATTGAATATTAAACAAATAAGCTCATAAATTTCACTGTTATAGCTTTGTTGAGATACCTACATTAAAGGGAGATAAATCTTACAGAATATACATATTATGTAAAGAGAAGATGATGTGGTATGATGGTCTATGTAGTATGTATGTAATCCTGCTATATTAAAATCAGGAATACACAAAAAATAATATTTCAATGTCAGGCACAAAAAGTATTGTGAAGTGCTGTAATTTCCCTATCAATGGAATCCCTCAATACATAAAAACATTAATATAAATGTTTTGTGAAATTTCTGACATAGCATAACCAAAAATCAGATGGGTTGAATTTACACAACATCCTAACAAATGCAATGATATGACTGAAATGTTTATAGAGGATTAAAATAGTAGAGACAAATTAAAATGAATGAGGTTAATAATCCTATGTTCTATTAAGTAGTCTCCCTTTGATTACAATTGATGGACTTAAAAAACCCTTGAAATAATGAATTTTAATAATCCAGTAATTAAATAATTATTTACCAATTATACATAAAGGTGAATGAACCATAAAATTTTGATCTACATGTTATTTCTAAACAAAGTAACAAGTCAAAGAAGTACAAATGTATTGGATATTAAGGAGAAACCTCTAACATAATCATCATGAAATGTCATGCTTAACAGAACAAATTTAATGTTGATCAACTTAATAGATACTAGTATTAAACATTATTACTGCTATTTTTCATGGATGAGGAATTTTTTATTTCAGATTGTAATTTATAAAATCATTCACATTTTTATCCTGTTCAAATACCTAAACATAAACAGACCATGACTTTCCCATTTGAAAATTCAGATTTAGAAACTCTTCTTGTTTATTCATTTCAAATCATTTGATTTCTTTACTTGCTGAACCCCGTTTTGCCCTTCATTATTTTAAAAAATACATTTGAAAGAGCCATTTGGAAAATATATCAATATTATTTCACCACTTAGAATTTTGTTTAAAAGAACCTATTAATACAAAACCAATGAAAAATCAAGAGAGATCAGTTTTCCTGCCAAATTTTTAAATGCTGATATCTCAAAAATGAGCACACTAAACTATATTGGTTTCTGCCTAATCTGTTTCAAATAAATATATAATGAAAATGTCATAACTAATGAAAATTAATTTGTAGGAAAATGGAAAAAATCATCCTTAAGGAAAAAACCCAAGACATACTCAGAGCAAAACTCACAAAAGATACCCTCACTTTCCTGTGGATTATCTGCAGTTCGAATAAGCCAAGATGTAATTTTTTTCCTATGTGCATGTCTTCACATTGTGTTTAATATTCATATAAAGTTTCATTAAAATCCATTGAATGGTTTAGGAGATGCAGTTAAAAGGTATGTGGACAGACAGACAGTGTGATTCTGTTTGTGGAAGTAATATTACACCATATAATATAAGAACTATGTTTTCTTCAGCACATTGAATATTTTCCATCTACAAGTGGCAAAACTACAAAGTCTTTTATCAGTGGTGTTAAACCACAAGTTAAATAAAGCACAATATCTTATTCTTTTGATTTCTTCACATCTGTGCATAATTCACGTTTAAAAAGGTTTTGACAAAATTGGATGTGATTTTTAATATATATGATACATGTACAATAAATGTGAGATATACAAACCTGACTAGCACATTTCTTAACCAATTCCAGTTCACCTTCCAATGAAGCATCCAGCAGTAATGCCAAGGGATCAAAACTAACACGGTTAGCATTCTTTGCAGAGTTTGAATTTTTCAAATTTGTTTTCTTCCTCCGAACAACTACATCATCAGTCTTCTGTTCAATAATAGGTGTTGTCGGACTTTCAGATGACGAAACTGAGGAAGAACTATTTGAATCGTTTTGTTTATCGTCTGCTGACTGCAGATCAACAAGATTTCCCATATCGTCCACTGGAACTTTTTCTGGAATTTGATCCATGAATGATGTAGCTTGTGTTTCATGCTGTATACCATTAAAACTGAAAACATTTTGTTGTTGATTTTGTGGAGAATGTACATGGTATTTCTGAAGTAATTTAGTCATATCCTCATTTTCACTATCTGAATGTCTACGTCTTATAGTTCTTGGTGTGTTTCGGTTATGACTGACTTTATCGGAAGCAATGTCAGTATAGTGTGGTGATCCAGGAGAATGGATACCATGGTGATGACCTTGTCGTGTTGGTGACATTGGCACATTTGACACATTTTCACTTTGAGTCTGTTCCTTATTTCCAGAATCTTTTTTATTATCTGATGATTCATTTGATCCTTCACTATATAACAAATTAAAGTTTTGTTGGTATTTTTTCATTGCTTCAGGTCCTAACCGTCCCATGTAAGTATTAGCTATTAAATTCTTTGATGCATATCTCAGTGGCTGTTTAGTGATGTTTGCTAAACTGCCATTTGGTGCACTATTTACAGAATTGTCTGATCCATTAGAATTCGAAGAATCTTTTGATGGCAATTTCTGACTAACAACTTGCGAAGAATCAACTTGGTCATGTGACTTTTGTTGAGAAGTATTTTGTTTATCTTTAGCACTTTCCTCTCTACTTTTCACGAAAGTTGTTGGAGCACCTGTTGGCATCAAAGGATCATTCAATAATGTACCCTGTAATTCATGGGGTAATTCTTTTTGTGAACCTTCACTTGATGCAGGAGAACTTTGTCCACTGCCACTAGTTCTAATTTCATCATTTACAACAACAGTCGACACTGGTGGTTGTATTCTGTTTGTTAATACATTTGTACTATAAGTTGTTCCGAAGGGCCTTGGTGCAAAGTAAGTGAGATTTGTAGTTCCTGCTCTGGCAGGTATAGGTGGTGGTCCGGAATAAGAATGAACATTGTTTGTTGATGTTGGTGCTGAAGACATTACCTGGTGACGCTGTGCAGCTTTTATTATAGAATTTGATAACTGATTTTGAGAAAATCCATTTTGGATATTTTTAGAATTTGCATCCACATTTACACTTAATGGAATTCTTAACTGATCCTGTTTCATAGTATTATTATTGTTTTGTTCTTTACTCTCTGTTTCTTTGTTCGTGGATTTTGATTTCTCTGGTATGGAGAATTTAGTATTTGTTGGGAGAGTTTGGTATTTTGGATCTTGTTTAGCAAATCCAGATTTTAAGTCCAAATCATCGCCATTTTCTTGCTTGTTTGAATACTGAATATAAGGTTCAATGGCGGCTATATTTGATCCAACAGGTCTGTTTGATCCTTTGTTTTGATTGGCCATTTGTTTTTGTTGCTCAGCTTGTTGTGCTTTTTTCTTTTTCAACCTTTGCTGAAGTTCATGAATTCTGTTATCCATTTTGGAAATTTCATCTTTTCGTTTGGATAACATCTCTCTGTGTGCATTTAATTTAGAATTCTGTTGCTCGTTCATTTTGTTCCTCAGCTGTAACAAAAAAATAAATGGTCTTAATCATCACCAAGACTAAGGTGTACAACAATAATCTTAATTTCTTAAATGATGGGGTTTATCTGTATATTCTTTACTTTAAATAATATCACAGAGTTTTTCACATGCGCTGTGTGGAGGTAGTAAATTTCTTCCCCATGCTTAAGTTGTATGCTCTAATTTATTTTCGGATACTGGAATGTAGGTTGGAAAGATACAGTTTACATCTTTCCACCATTGAAAATTGTAAAATGCCCTGATTGTTATCTTTATATTTGGCTTATCGGCATTCATTCAGTAAGTCATGAATTGTATTTTTCATTTGGCTCATGAATGTAACTAGAAATTCATAAAGACTGATCTTTGCATTTTTTGGCCTCTAGTGTGTCTGATGAAGGTAAATCAAGAATAAAGCTTTACACACAATTAAATTTGGCTTTAGAATTGTATATAAGCTGTGGATCATGTCTTTCTGGCATATATTCCACATCTTATTCAAAGTAGCACTGCATCTGAAGTAATCCAAATATCATTATGTTTCATAATCACTACCTGTTTTGATTAAAAAGTATTAATTTCCCCTTTGAGATTATATAAGAAATTTTAATGAAGTGGTTTTCTTATGATTAGAATCTTATTTTTTCATCCAATTTTTATCCTTTCACAACATCCCTTGTCATTTGTGAATGAAATATGAGAGCCACTGGCTACCATACCATACAAATGTATTTTGATGAGATAACTTTTGTGTGCATGTAAATGTATCAAGATATGTGAATTGATATATGACAAAATAAATCACAAATTTAATGCTGTTCTGAAACACTTCATCAATATTGAAATTTGATTGGCCTTAGTTTTCCAGCTTGACATTTCCTAATATAGAAGGTTAAAGATATATATATTATATGTCATATACTATCAATTTACTAACTTTGATATTTTAATGATATTGATACAAGGTGTAATAACTATATGAATCTCAGGTTTGCACACAAATTACGAAAACTGTAGAAAAACTATGATCTATTATTTATCTAAAAATAGTTATGGCAAAATAATTTCAACATTTATATGATAAAACTCCGTTAAAAATAACAATTGTGATTGGTCCATAAAGAAATTGAACTGTGTAATTTTTTACTCACCATTAACTCTTGTTTAAGTTTTTCTAATTCTATTGCTGCAGCACTTTTCTCTCCATTTTTCTGATTTGCCCTTTCTTTTCTTATTTCTTCTAATTGTTGAGTTAATTTTTCAACCTTAGCCACAGCCATCACTAACTCTTTTTCCTTTTCTGTAAATAATGCCTTCACACTCTCTAGTTCTGAATCTGAAATGTTTTTATAATCATGATATAATTATTCTATTTTTACACTTTTAAAATTCTTAACATTTATAAATAACCATTTTTACAAGTACATGTATTTTCATCAACATAATAGCTCCAATCAAACTTTACTATTTAAAGCAAAATTAAAACAATTAGCAGGAAGTTATCATGTCCCAATATCATTGTGGAAAAATATTTCTACTTTCTGTTTCAACGAAACGATGATTTCAAGAACCTGAAATTTCATCATACATATTACCTTCCTATATGACCTTAAGTAAAAAGCATTGAAACAACACTTTATTTATTTAAAAAAAAAGAATATGAATGTCCTGCTCAAAATATAAAAATTGAACTTTGTCATTTAAACATGAAATTCAATGACTGTCCAACATCTGACCCAGATCAAGACTTTCTGAGTAATGGGAAGGGTAAAGTAAATCACTGGAATTAATGTCTAATAACAAAAGAGAACAAGCAGTAAAAAGTCACATACCAAAGGGAATTTCCAAGCATAACTTTATCAAGTCACTCAAGCTTGCAATGTATGTCAAAGTAATCTAGTATGGCTGACTTTAGAAACACCATAATTTAAGAAAGGCATCCAACCCTGAAATGTAGGTCAATAAGGCCAGTATCTAGTCCCCAGTTTCACTACCACATATATATCCCGGTAGTACTCAAGAGCGGGAAATCACAACTTGTCACTCTAGCATAAAATTTAGGAGAACTATCTATTCACTAAATTTCATTGTAATTGCACAGTATTAAAATTATGGACCTTGTCATAAGCCCTCAGCAGAGTCAATCAGCATGAAAAACAGGTAAGAGCAACCTCATTCCTATATAGTTAAGAGCAACCCACTCCAATCACGAGAAGCACAGAAGGAATTTACAATTCTGAAGGTCTTCATAAGGCCTTCAACAAGGGTGGAGTAGCTTACATAACCTCATTTGTGAGGTAACTACATGGATAATATACCAGTGTAATGAGCTCTCATTTGTTTTATTAACCTTTTTTTTTGGAAACCAACAAATACAGAAAAGCATCTTACATTTGAACAAGTATAGTTTGTATTCACAGAATTAAATTATAAGTTAAAAGTCTTAAGTTTTTATGGCGAATTCCTTTAATTATTATGAATTAATGATAATTAAAGGTAAACAAAACAAAATCAAGATACATCAGCAATCTCTTCTTCTGTATGAATGAAACCAACAGTATACCATTCAAGACTTACTGAGATTCCCGTTATTACTCTGTTGTTTCTCAACTTCTCCTCTCAGCTCTCTTAATTTTTTCAGTTTCATCTCTTGAGTTTCAATCTTATCACGTAACTTCTTCAGTCGTTCATTTTCTGCAGTAATCTGCTGCTGTTTTTGCTCTTGTTGTTTCAGAAACTTCAGTCTTTGTTCCTTAGCAACCAGGACTTGCTGCTGACTTTCAATTTGATGTTGTTGTCGAGCAGCCATGTCCTGGAGCTCTGTTAATGTCAAATCCACTCCGCCAGGTAGCTAAAAAAGAAGGAAAAATGTAATTATACATGTAAGAAATGCAATATACGGCCCTCTGGCAAAAAAGATATAAAGCAATATATTTACACGAATAACCCCAAATCTAATGTAATATTTTAATAATTTAAAATTAAATTCTTTTTTCTAAAGTTGTTGTTTAAGGATTTTTCATATACAAAATTTAGGGCATCCTTATATATCATCTCATTATAAGCAAGTGATAGAAATTTCATAATTTATACAGATATATATAGCCATGTAACACTTGAGTCAATATTTCTATTGCCAAAGTCTAAAAGTAACACAGTCTGTCACAAACACATTAATACATGTACCGATTACAGAAATTTTCTGTCATAAAATTACAAAGGAGCCATGCATAATACAAAATAAACCATAGAAGTAAATACCTCACATATCTTTTGTCGGATGAAAATGGAAGAACAATACAACAATGAAAAATTGTCCATCCTGTTACATGAAGAACAACTGCAACAGAGGGTTGATGGAAAAATACAATCAAATGTAAAACATACAAAATATTTCAAGTTAATACATTCAGTATTTGTTCAAAGTCGTAGTGTAACAAGTGTCCATTTCAATATTACTACCAAATTCAACAAGAGAACAAAAGAAAAACAAAAACACCCACCTTTCTTCTCATTTTCTCATGAAAATAAACAATGTTATCTTTCCAAATACCTTTATCATAAACAAGTCATTGTCTAAATACTTTACTTCTATCTAAACAGATTATCCCCCTTTAGATAATGTGAGGAATATTGACATTATAATCATAAAATGACACACCTTCCTTTGTTACCTGTCACACCTGTCCTTAATCAATAGCCAATCAATATTGTAGGGGGTTATGGAACATTTACTTTCACCAATTAGCATTAAGTATATCTTTGATCTTACCTGCAAGGTTTTTATACAAAATCAATAATAAATATTGATATTACATGTAGTTGAGTATTTGTAAATATATTACAATACCCACTTTTCAAGAATCAAACAAATGAATTTCTACTACTATGAAATAAAATGGAACATAACTGTGACCTGTTTTATTATAAAACTGTAACAATGAGACCTTGGGATGAACAAAACCAGAGTTACATTTTGGAATTGCAATTCTTTCATTGTTTCCCCACAAAACGTCAAAAGATCATGGTTTGTATTTTCTGGGGGCTGGGATTTGTATGCGGGCCAGAAAATTTTTTCACCAGCTTTGCAGGCCAGATTAATTTTTCATGTATAGTCAATGTAAGAAAATTTCTATTGAAAACTTATTGCTCCAATGGCCAGAGTGGGCCAGAATTCACTCCAGATGCTAGCCAGATACCCCCTCCCACCTCTGAAAATCAAATGGTCCATGTCTAACTTTGGATGATGACAGTCAAATAACTTGGGTGATGGGTGGAACAATTTTTTATTCTAAAACTGCACCAGATAACAAAATTGAACTAGTATGACATTCAATGCATAAACCATTCAAATTTCATGTTTACTAAGTTATTCTGTGGAGATAACAAATTAATTTTAGATATGCACATAAATTATGACCATTACAAGTACCTAGTAATGGCTTCTGTACATAAATACAACAAAATATAAAACCTTTACCCACAAATTGTGTCCAAAAATCAATAAATGACCACCAAAAATACAGTAAAGGGTCATAAATCATCAATATGTTGACCATCAAACACCTACAACCTAAGGCAATCACTGGACAACATGTCAATTACATCTTACTTTAATGTATATAAGTATGTCCTTTGAAAAATTTTGTCTTAATAAAGTACTTCATAAATATGGAAAGGTCCTAAAAACAAAACAAACGTTATTCAACTTATTCAAATCTACATCCTATACTCTATGTTAGAGTTTGTTGGAACAGAAAAAAGGTTACGACTGACAAACTGTCTACTGTATTTTTTAAAATAGTGTTTATTCTGCTGCATAATAATTAAGTAATTTAATAGGATTGAATAACCTGCAAAAATGCTTTGAGGTGCACCTGAATGTAAATTGAAAAGTAATTCTTCTTATATGAATCCGAAAAGAAGGTATATTCTACATTAAAAAAAAAAATTCAATTTCATTATAATTTTCATGTTCAACCCAAATATGACCAAAAATATCAATGTAAATCTGCCAAATTATGGAGATATAACTGATGATGGTCAAGTATCAACATAGGTACAGACTGTTGGTTTCTGTATCATTTCATTTTAATAAAGGTTTTATTGTACTATTTATTTTCCAGTACAAACAGTACCACATGATATTTATAGAAATGGTTATTGCTTGTATGACAGTAATTATTTATCAAGTATAAACGAACAATCAGTGTTTGTAAGTACCGTTACATGGGGAACTATGAGACAAAACTGAGAATAATGGACACTTCAATTTAGGGTATGATCAGATAATTATTCTCTTTAACACATAAACTGCATTAACTGCATGTTAAGTTAAACAATATCTACCATAAACACCAGAGATTTTATATCAACACTTATTGATTCAGGACTGTATTGATAGATCTGCCTTTCTTATAATGCCGTCAACCAAGAATTAACAAGTAAAACCTTTTCAAAACACCTTTCTTATGTATGCCTCTTTATAATGCATGTTTATATAACTATTTAAAAAGTTATTAAAGAGACTACTTTGCTTTTTACACAAAGAACTTTCATCAATGCTCTTGAACCTTTTCCCAAATTTTATCAAAAACAACTTTGCAAACTGTATTTGCAGAGTGTTCGTGACCAAAATTCTTTATGTTCCGACATATAAATATAATTTAAATTTTTAATTAAACACAATCTTCTAAATTCAAATTTAAATATTTCAACTTCAACTTTTTACCCTACTAGGCAAATATTGGTTCAGTGAATTAGAGTGTTGACACCAGTTTAAAGTTTACTGGTATCTAAAATGGGGTGATTACTAAAATATCAAACACTGCTCAAGCTTTTCATATTAATTTATCTAGTTAGCATAGTTTAAATGCACTTTAACCTGAGATTTTAATGGTATAATATCCCCTTAACAGACCACTCCCTTAGCAATAAATGAATGTCTAAGCTAAAATTATCCACATTCCCTATGAACCAATCACAAAATGGTTATTTTGGTTGTAGACTTAAACAACATTCAATCAATCAATTAAACTCAGTCCCTTCATTTCTCTCTATCAAATTGTACTATTTAAATTAAAGCCAGCCATGTCAAATGACACAGAAGACATTAAACTAAAATAAGTGCCCAAAATACAGGTACCATTTTATATAACTAGGCCAACTTGATCCATATTTGGTTTTCGACCCCCTCAATTCAATACACATGGAACATGAACCAGAATGTCCTGTATTCATAGGAAACATTTGATTACATCATGGCCCTGAGCAATTCAATTCAATGATGACATTTTTTTTAGATAATAATCTTGTAGGCTGTCATGGTGTTTTAATTAAGTACTACTACAGTTTAAGTTAATTTTTGATAAGGACATTTTTGGTCAAAATTGGTTTCTACCAACAGCACATAACAGCTGAAACAATGGGTATACTTAGGTGTATATAAAACAAGTATACCTTTCACCAGATTTTGTGTTTTTTAGATTTCATAAACTGAATTGAAAGGTCAATAAATAATTATATTAATGCAACACATCTAATAGACATTGTTAAACTGGGAGGATCTGTGTATGATTCCTTTTGAATGAATTTACTGGTTTTTACCAGTTCTTTATCTGGATGATTTAAGGTAAAAATGAGCAACTTGTTGGCAGCTGAAAATTGACGGACATATGTATGTAAGGACTACATGCAAAGACAGGGATAAAACATTATGCCTACTTCACCTTAAGGTGGGGGCATATAAGTAACAAATTGTAAACTGCTCCCCCAAAAAAGCAAAGTTGGAAAAAGATTTGCCAAGTTTTGACATGCAGTAATAAAACTTATCTAGAGTCAATCAGGTGGGAGATGTAGGTCAACTTTACCAGATCGTCATGCCAAGCCGCAGTCTGATATACAGTGTCATTATGTAGATCTGGACATTAATATTAACAACTAAAATGTGAAGAATTGAATGAACACTTGTATAGAAAGAAAAGCTCTATGTTCTCTCCACAAATAAACCACAAAGTATTATAAATAAACTCAAATATACTTTTTATTTATTCTACATTTTTCACAGAATTGGAGGCTCTAACCATAAAGCTTTTTACAGATATAAATGTCAAGTTAGATTTCTGTGACTTTTACAGATGTAATAACTTGGTCTTTTCATGTAGAAAGTGAATTTACATCGTAAATGATTGTATTCAGTTTCCATCGAACATCTAAACAAACATGAAATCTCAGGCGACAAATGTTAATTAAAATGTAACCTACCATACTGACGTAGTTTTCCAACTGAGAATTTAGAAACTGTAAAGTTGTAAGATCCCAATCTTCTTCATTACTATCATAAGAAAATTTGCCATGTTGTTCTGCCATAATGTCAGTGTGTATGTCATGTTTTATTATACAGGTAACTCCCAGGTAATATTACATTACGGTACAAGGTTAAACACAAAAATTAACAGGAAATGGAGGATTTGATAAAATTTCCTAAAATCAAACTTGTTCAGGTAGATGAGTTATCACACAATATGGCTGACATCTATAACAGGTATTCATGGTCTGACCAATGAAGCATGCCTCCAAAAATAGCCAAAAGGTAAATCACCAAAATACCTTTATATAGGTGTATTGTAATCCTGAGGATTAAACTTATCATAAACAAAGCTTCATTATTAAACACTCAGATCATTGTGATATGAACCCCACTTAATGTAGTATTCATACTCCAGAAAAAAATCTAGATATAAAATTTTTAAAATTTGAATAATATTTGGGTCATTATTTAAATAACAAGCGTCATATTACATGGCGCAATCTTGGTTTCATCCCAATCAGTTAATAATAAGTCCAGATTAAGGAATTCTACCTGTACAAATATCTCAATGATAAGGATGAGTTTAAGCTTATAAAGAGATAAAAACACCTTTAAAGTATAGTGCTTTTTAACACATTTTCTTCAGAATAAGTCTACTACCCTGTTATCTAATTCATATCAGCACAAATGTGTTATCATGAGGAGGAGCCTGACCTGATATAACATGGGTGTCTACTAACACCTTCACCTATATAAGAAATTTGTATATTTTACAACAATAAGATGCCGTCCGACTGAGAGCATTAATTTGCTGTGTAGGACGTTAATAACTTTCACCCTCCTTACAACATTAAAGATGTTATGACATTCTGGAAAGATCAAGTTTGAAAGCAATACAAAATCTAATGCATGAATATATATGGTATGAATGAATAATTCAGGAACACATCCGTAAACCACCAAACAAGACTGATTTGTACTGATTTACCTTTACGGTAAATTACACTGATAACCATCAAGTGTGATTCTCCATATTAACTACTAGTTTACCCAAAGCCATCCCCTATACCCCTAATTAAATCAACTATCCCGCATACAGAAAATCATATTGAAGAATATAACACAATTGAACTGGTTGGAATTTTTCTATACATTTTGGCCTTGGATAATTATAAATGTCTGTGAATTATAAAATTTTTTTTTGCCCCAAGTTACATGTATAGTAGTTTATTATCCTTCCCTGTGCTTATATCTGCTGAACAATTCTGTAAAACTCAATATTAAAATTGCATGTGCAGGGAGGAGACCTTATCAAGAGTAGAGAGTTATTACCCTGGTAGTAAAAAAAAATTCCCCCATAGGGGATTAACAATCTTCTTGTTACAACATAAGTATAAGGATATGATTGAAATTTAAATGTAAAATATGGGAAGTGACAAAAATATGCATCTGACCTTGTCCTTAATGAAGCCTGCCAGGACTTTTTAAGTGAAATCTTGGAAAGAGTAGTATCATCCTCACAAGAAAATGAAGATTGTGACTTGTCTCAAGCTTCATATTCTAGCCTACAGGAGGATATGCTGACAAAATCCAGATAACATACCCATATCATAAGTCTCTACAGGCTGGCAAGTATTAAATACCAAAAGCTCCCAGAAGCCTGTATCACTCACCTGACAGTGAATCCTCTCCAGGAAGCGATGTTGTATAAAATTTTGGCAAGACAATGGGCTCAGTTGTTCCACACAAGAGAGTTCTAAAGTAAATTTCCTTAGTGTTCTATTTCACAACAATTTTTGGTGTGGCAGCCCACTTAGTTGGCAGACAGGGATGCAGGACACAATTCAGAAGAGGACCATTCCACCAAAGCTTGGTTGCAATTGGCTCAGTAATTTCATGCAATAAGATTTTAAAGTTAATTTCTCATAGGGTCCTACATAAACCTAAGTTCGGCTGCAGTATACATCTTGGTTGGCGGTCAGGGATGCTGGACACAATTTTGAAAAAGAAAAACCCAAGGACCATTAGTGAATTTCCCATAGGGTCTTAATTAAACAAAGATATGCTGTGGCTGCTATCTTGATTGGCAGACAGGAATGCCATACATTATTTTCATTACCTAGGAAACCTTTTGGCAGGCTATCTAAAACACCAAAGTTTGGTTGCAAATAGAAAATAAGATGTTAAAATATACCACCAGTTTTAGTCCATCTTAGATGTTGGCCCAGTAGTTTCAGGCAAGAAGATATTTATGTAAATTTCCCATATGGTCATATATTAAACTAAATTTGGTTGGGTGGGTCATCTTTGTTGGTGGTTCCCAATATTGAAAAAGGATCACCTAAGGACCTATCCCCTAAAGTTTCACATCAACTGGCATAGCAGTTTTTGAGGAAAAGATTTTTTTAAGAAACAATTTTTTCTCATACTGGATGGCTGATCAAGACTCTGAATATAACTTTGAAAGGAGACCACCCAAGGACTATTCCAGCAAAGTCTCATTAAATTTGGTATAGAAGTTCCAGAACAGAAAAGATTAAAATGTGAAGTGTTGGTGAACAAAAAATGGACTCCAAGTAATGGCAAATGCTCACCTGACCTTTTGACCAGGTGAGCTCTTAGTGTTACTCAAATTTGTGACAACTATTGTAAATGTATGTACAGGAATACTGTTTGCCTGTCAAAATGTGTTATAGCATAAGGCATTTTAACTAGATGATGAAACCTTCTGGCAGGCTATCTAACACTGGAGTCCTGATCGAGTTAGACAGTTTTTTGGGGTAAAAGATGTACAGACTGACAGCCTTATTCCTAACTGTGTTAAGTAATATTCCATAAATATTAGAAAATAAACTTATAAGACATGGTTTATACAAACAGCTTGCTTATAAATGTAACCAAATTCTTCAGGAAACATGCTATTTTTTAATTCTGATTACAGGTACTATAGCAAATAAAAAGTATGAGTTAGCTCCCTTAGAACATTTGCAATTTTTTTTTAAGTTGATAAACAATTCAAAGGTGATATTTCCCAGTAATGGATTTGGAATGTAAAACATAAACAGTGGGGTTCTTGATAATTATTCCTATAAATATTATATAAACAGGTAAAAAATTATTTCTCTATGCAAACCGATGTAGTTTACCCACAAGGCCAAATTCCTGAATTAAAACTATACTGAAACCTTATGTAGTGTGAGAAAATCAACAAGTATAAAAGGTGTTATTGGACCACCTTTTGATCCAAAACCAATATTTCAGGTAGAAAATTAAACTTTTAAAAAGTGATAACTTTAAATGGCAATATGCCAAGTAAACAAAGTCTTAAACTTACTGTAATTTGTTTTTCTTTTGGAAAATCGCATCAACACAATTTAAAACTGATTGAAAATTCAATAACTTATGAGATGATACAAATTCCTTATCATTCACACCATAAAGCAGAATAAACAGCCATTATAGATAGTGAAATTAAAATGTAATATATCAAATTATTAAGGTATGTTAAAGTGTGTCCTTTGGTAACATGGAGTACCACTTGTAGTAAAGTTCAATACATCGGACATGTCACAATTAAAACATTTGTCATTAGCTCTGTCTTTTTATGACATTCTGCTGATAAATGAATCATAATTTAATAATTTGTACAACTTACACTGACCTGCAGTTATGATATATCAGTTTTACCTTTGAGAAGCTTTTTTCAACATCCCAAATTTTAAATTGGATTTTCAACAATAATATATACTTATCTTAGTCACATGATGCATGATTACACTTGCCTCAATTTTTCTATCCATACTAGTTTAGTATCAAACAGCATACATACTATTCAAGTTGTACTGTAGTATTTTTTCAGCAAGTTTTCTAACTTGCCTTGACAGTGGCACTAGTAATTTTTTAAAGCAAGTTTTCTAACTTGCCTTGACAGTGGTACTAGTAATTTTTTTTAAGCAAATGAAACTATCCAAAATATTGTGATGGGTATAAAATCTTTTATATTACATTAACACATGTACTATAGTTTTTAGTATGAAATGTACTTACAGGAAAATTGTTAAAACATGATCTACACGGCCCTCTTTCATTCTAATTAAGTATTGTAAACTAGATTGTACCAAGAAATCTGAATTGACAATAAGGATGTTGTGGTATCTAAATAATTTTAATGGTGGACTAAGAGGTCAAGTATGTACTCTACAAATATTTTGTATGAATGGGTGTCAACCTGGTTAGAGTTAAGATTCTGACATCTCCACAATAACATCTCTGGTATAAAGGTGCAGTTATATTTTTATATTGTCTGATCATTATCTATATCAAATATCAAAAACAACCTGATCTTTGACAAAACCTGCATATCAGATGAGGAAACACTAAACCTTGTCATGGGTCTTACAATCACCTGATGATAAAAACCTGAACATTTTTTGATTCATTTGTTTTCCTGGGTTATGCTTACCAGTCTAATTTACCTTTACCCCTATATCTCCCCGTATCACATCAAATTAAAGTGCTTAATGTATCAAAAATGCAAAAATCATTCGCAGTTGTTAAATGGTACAATAAAATCAGATTCAAACAAAAGACCAAAATATAGATAAAACAATGAAGCAAAGAACGGATAAAAACAGATAAGATACGTAGTTCCGGATGGGATGGCCTCCACAGGCAACTTTAGACAAGCTGTATAATAATGTAACAACTGGGACCAAATCTTACAGAAAACTGCTACGATGAAATGGAAAGTTTACAATTAAGAAATTTAACCATTTGTTTAAAATTATGCCTGGAGGTCTTAAAAATTTGCCCATTTTAAAACTAAAGACTCATGGCGCCAGTTTTAGCTCACCTTAGTTGTGGTCATTTGCTACGAATGGAAAAACTGTTACACTGTGAATGGGAAAGTTATCTTCCCAAGTACTGTTATAATGGATACTTAACCAGAGGTGCTTTGCAAGCACAGCATGATACGACTGCAGCACGTTGAAATGTGAAAGGTGAACAAAAGACCCTTTGGGTAAGTGTGGACACAATAATGTGCTGGACACAGTAATGTGTTGGACACAGTATAGAGCTGGACACAGTAAAGTGCTGGACACAG
>JARWCS010000004.1:3457189-3468591 GCA_034783895.1 Geukensia demissa
CATAATATGTTGTATCATTGCTATGCGGACGACTCGCAGATATATTTAGTGATCGAGCCAATTAACAACTGGAACGAATTCCTCTCCCCCACTACTTTGACCCCGTATAACTTGAAAATGGTAAAAGACAGAGAAAATCTGTTGACATACTACTGAAAGCTCTCAATGAGAAGCATCAACTGCAAAAAAAAACCCATCAAAATTGGATGAAAAATAAAAATTTCTCATCTGAAAAATCACATTTTTTTACACCTTGACCCTATCTATACAAAAATTGGAAAAAGCTACAAGAATGCTTGAAGTTACTTATGTCGCAATTTTTATGAGGAATCATTTGGAAAAAAAACCCATCGAAATCGGATGAAAAATAAAATTTTTCCATAATATACCTAATTGAATTAACCCCCCTCCTTCTTTTGACTCCTTTTAGCTCAAAAACAGTACGAGATAGAGAAAATCCGTTGACATACCACCGAAAGATCTCATTGAGAGGAATCAAATGCCAAAAAAAACCATCAAAATCGTATGAAAAATAAAAATTTCTTGTCTCTTGTAAATTTTTAAAATCCTTTGACCCCTTTTTTTATATAAAAAAAAACGGTGAATTTTGCAAAAAAAATGCTTGGAGTAACTTTCGTTGCATTTTTCAAAAGGGATCATTTAGAAAAAACTCATCAAAATCGTGCGAGAAATAAAAAAGTTTCGAAAATTAGGGTGTGGCCATTTTAGGACACCCTATATCTCAATAACAGTAAGAGATAGGTCATGACGCTTGTGGTCTATTATATTGACTTTTTCATGGGGAATACAAAGGAAAAAACCCATCAAAATTGGGCAAGAAATGGAGAAATTTTATCCAAATAAGGAAAAATCCCCATTCTGGTCCCTCCCCTCAAAAACGGGTGGGGCTAGATCACCCAAAATCAATACCAACCTTTATCTAGTGCCAATTATCAATGTCCTAAAATATTAAAAGGATTGGTAAACTAGAACAAAAGTTATCATGCGGAAACCAACCTGTCTACAGACGCCAACACCGACGACGACACCGCCGACGACACCGACAACAGCGCCATACCATAATACGACCGCAATTTTTTGCGGTCGTATAAAAACTAAAAATTATCTGAGAGCTAGCTCATGCTTAGCATGTCTTTGTCCAATTTCAAGGTTTATAAATGAAGAATCTGCATGGTTTAAATGGTAGGTTGTTGAAAATCTTGTTCTTGGTTATAACAAGCAAACAAGTAAAACTTACCGCTAATAATAAAAAGCAAACAAGTATAACTTACTACCACAGCCAAAGCAATTTACAAACCAGAGGCTCTCAAGGGCCTGCATTGCTCACCTAAAAGTGACTCTTCATTGGTCCTTGGGTTGCTAGGAAGAATGTTAGGCCAAATTTTGTATCAGAACCACCTTCCACCAAAGTTTAGTTTCAATTGGCTATATAGTTTCAAGATTTTTAAGTGAATTTTCTATAGTTCTACTGTGGCAAGCAGAGAAACTGGACACTATTTTGGTATAGGATCACCTAAGCACCATTCCACCAAAGTTTGGTTGCAACTGGCTAAGTAGTTTCCAATGAGAAGAATTTTAAATAGTTTTCCACCTATGTTTGGTGGCAATTGAATTTTTTAAAACACCACCCCTACTTGTCTATTTTTACTGTCTGTAAACCTTACTGCATGGAAAACTTTTTCAAAAGAAAAAGGTGTTATCATTTTTTAATCCCAATAAAATTTTGCAAAAACTTGTATCTTGGTGAGTCTTATCAGAAACGATTTTCGTTTTTATATTCTTTTCAATGGTAAATAAACCTGGAGCAAGTGAAAAGTCTCTATAGGATTAACAATGTAAAAGGGAGATAATTCTCTTAGCAGGGTTTAACAAAAAGCCCTGTAGAATGCTCATAGAGTAACATATAACTTAAAATGTAATTACAAATTTTCTTTCCCATCTCATTGCAACAAATTAATACAAGTAAATGGTTGATATTCTTACATTTTGAAAATTTAGTATTTTAGAAGACAGAAAAATTACAATGGGAAATTCCCCACCTAAAATAGTTTTTATGTGCCTGAAAAGTATCTGTTAAGGGCAGTACTTTTACTTTTATATTTTATTGGACATCTCACTGAGTTCTACTTCTTGACAAAAAATTAGTAAAATATTTCTAAGATAAAGGTTTGAAATTTCCAAAAAGCCATTATACGGAGGTTTACAGACAGTAGTAATAGCTGCCACATTAGTTGGCAGGTGGGGATATTGGACACAATTTTTGTTAAGAACCACCTAAGGACCATTCCACCCACATTTGGTTACAATAGACCCTTTTACTGATGCTGCTTTACTGCTCTTGGCGCTTGCATGCAAACAGCTTCCGGGTGTACGAAAGCCGACGGTACAATAGTTCTGACGTCATCTTTGATTGTCCGCTGACGTCATTTTTGCAGGAAAATATGTTATTTTCCACCCAAAATAACAGGACTGCAGTTACAGTAAAAGGGTCTATTTGTTCAGTATTTTCTGACAAGAAGATTTTTAAGTGAAATTCCCATAGCAATAGAGTATTATGCTAAATTAAGTTCAGCTGTGGTGGCCATCCAGGTGGACAGTCCAGTATGCCATACAAAACTTTGTTTAAGGACCATGTTATGACCATTTCATCAAAGTTTGAAAGTTTACAGGCTTGGTAGTTTCAGACAAGATGATATTTTAAACTCACCACTCCCCTTTTATATTTTTAGTAACGGTGACCAATTTGGTTGGTCAGCAAGGAAGCTGGACAGAATTTGGTAAGAACCAGCTAACGACCACTACATCAAAGTTTGGATGCAACTGACTCTGTAGTATCTGATAAGAAGGTTTTTAAGTTAAATTCTACCCAATTTCTATGCTATGTTCAGCTGTGGCAGCCATCTTAGTTAGGGGTTGAGGATACTAGATACAACTTTGGTACATCTAAGCCATCCAAGGACCGTTCCACCAATTTGGTTGCAAATGGCTTGGAAGTTGCATACAAGAAGTTTTTTTAACACACCCCCTTTTTTCTAATGGTGTCCATCTTAAATTGCCAGTGAGGATGCCAGACAAAATTTTAGTAAAGGACCACCCAAGAACCATTCCACCATCATTTGGTCCAAATTGGCCAAGTGGTTTCAGAAAAAGAAGATTATTTTGTAATTCTGGCAGAGCCAAAACTCAACAATTACTGAAAGGAAACAAAGATATCATCTAACCATAAGTACAATATCTTGTCAGCTATCCCTTGGTATATTTTATATGTACATCAGACCTTGTAAGAAAAAGGTTCTTACTTCTCTGGTCATTTTCCAAATAGTCAGACATGGAATTTGTAAAATTATATCTAATATCAGTCAAAAAATATTTCATGTGAAAAAAATGTTTTGAATTTATGAATTTGGGCTAAAGATCAATTTTTAAAAAGTATTTGGATTAAAAAAATCCTGAGGAAGGGCTTGTTAAGACAAAAGCATTTTCTGCCATACATCAAACAATTTTCACATTTTTTATATCTTCATTTTTACTACTGCTTTCTTCTTTCTTTTCAGAGTTTTCTGAGTTATTTTCAGAATTTTGTGGGAAAATTGAAATTTTAATAGTGAATTCCCTCCCTTTAACAAGATCTGCAACAGCTGACATCATGATGTCTTTGTCTTCATGGTACTGCATGGGAATTTTAAACCTCTCTATATTTGCCCTGGCCTTTCTGGAGGCAACCAAATTGTCTACTTTGATTTTTAAGTGATGAAGATCATGTCTGGGATCTTTATCTGGTAGTGGTGGACATCTACACTCATGCCTCACATGTATATGCTGCAAAAAAATATTATTATTAAAACAGTGTTAAAAAATAAAATGACTTTATAATGAAGCAAAAGAACAATTTTATATAATCTGGCTCATGATATTTGCAAAATAAACTATTAACCAGAGGCTTCTAGGAGCCTGTAATCACATGGCATACAGTTGCCAAGACAAATTGACATTGAAACCATAGGATTTAACTTTGGTTTCTATATAGAGTCATTTTTAATGAAAATCTCATAAAAATGACTTATATCAAACTAAGTTCCTCTGAGGCAGTCATCTTGGTAGGCGAGTGAGGTCATCAGAACGAGACCAACCTAGTGACCATTCCAATTAAGCAAGTAGTTGCTGGCTAGAAGATTTTTTAATGAGTTTCACATAGAGTCCAATGTTAAACTGAGTTCAGCTGTAGCTGCAAACTTGACTGGCAGGTGGGGTCAACAAATATAATTCTGAAAGAAACACATCTAAGGACCATTCCAACAAAGTTTGGTTCCAATTGAGCAAGTAGTTCCAGATAAGAAGATTTTTAAATGAATTTCCTGTTGGGTTAAAAAAATTTCTGGCTGAGGCTGCCATCTTGGTTGGTGGGTGGGGGTCATTGGATGTAATTCTGAAAGGGACCCACCTAAGGACCATTCTACCAAAATTCCAATTGAGCAAGTAGTTCTAGATGAGAAGATTTTTGAATGAATGTTTAAATAAGTTTAAAGGCCATCTTGGTTGGCGGTTGGGGTCAATGGATAAAATTATGAAAGGGACCAACCTATTGACCATTTCACCAAAGTTTGGTTATTATTATTAATAAGCAAGTGAATTGTACTTCCAACATATTTTCATTTTATTTCAAATTATTCTGAAAAACTTCATTTTTGGGGGGCCACATAAAGTCCTTTATAAGTCCTTTATAATTTGTATATCAAGTGATCACCAAAATTAACACTGCCTACACAAATTGTAGTCTACTTTGTTGTTTCTATATAATCAAACATACATTTTTTTAAATGAATGAAAATGCTGGCATTTCTTAAATGGTCCGTCTTATTTCTAATCATTTCAAAGACTACCTTATGAAGCAGGCAATCAAACAGTTCAGCTCTTCTATGAGATGCTGGATGAGTTGACAACCAATCAGGAGATTTTTTTCCTTCTACTTTTTGACTCATATCCATCAAAGTCCAGAAAACAGTTCCACATCTGATATCAAAGCAAGCCTGAAACATTAATCATGTCATCTTAAGTGTATAGTTAAATTAGTTATGGTATCACAGCACTGCTTGGACCCTGTAATTGTCTTGGCTATTACACAGTATTCCTGACCAAATGCTATGATCAAGTTAGTTTTTGTTCCTGTATAATTTTGAAAAATTTTATAAACTTTAGAAACATTAAGATGTTCTTACTTTGGCAGCTATTTCAAGACCAACTTTGTCTGCCTCCTCCTCCAGAAATCTACTGTAAGGTAAATGGAACATCAGCTACAAAATAAATCATGGCCTTTTTATATTAGGTTGAAGAATAAAGATTGTATGTGCATGTGCTATGGTGGTCAGCCTAATTTCGTATACTGATGAAATAAGAAAAAATAAGCCAATTACACGACAGTAATTAACTTTTTATGTTTTACATCCAATAATGTATTTCCACTTAACTGCCTAGTGACACCACCCCCTTTCAACCCTCCCATCTCTATTTCAATCAAAATAGATAAGCAGCTATATATCTAGTTCTAACACAAAACAGCCAGTTTCACACTTTCATACTTATTTACTGCAGTAAAGAGTGTGTGATATACAAGTTAGAAAAGTTCTAAACTGATGAAACCAAAATTTTAAGAGAAAACCAGAAGAAATTTTAATATTTGGAAAGGAAAGCAATAATAATAGCCATTTTCATAATTCCAAACTACTACACCATACAAAATTCTAGATTTGGGAAATTAATCAGTGTCCATTATTTAAATTTCTGATTTGGGTAAATACAATAATAGTTAATATTCTAGCTTTCTTGTAAAAATATCTGTCTTGTGATCATGTTAATGTATGTATCAGAAGAGTTACAAGAATAAGAATAAGGTAGATCATTATTGAAACTTCCCTCAAACAGTATTTTGTCTATTTTGACAATATGTAGTCTGTTTCAAGGCATTTAAAAAAAAAATTAAAAATACATACATACACCATCCTTGTTTTGGAGTTTCTATTGATACAAAATCAGCTTAATTCACAAAGCAAATACACAACTTTTCAAATAGAAAGAAAACCATCAGAATCAGAATTTTAAAATAAAAATGGTAAAGATATTTTTTATAAAATGATTAAAAAAATAAAACAAAATTTGGGGGTCACCGTTATCATTTACATGGTACAAAACAAAATGTTCAAAATTAAAGAGCATTCTTTGTGATAAAATTTCAAAGAGTTATTTTATCTACCCTTTTAAGAGTGTTTAATTTTCATTTTCAAGAGGGGTCTGGGTGGCCAAGTGGTCTAGGTAGTTGATTAAAACTTACCTGTACAGATCACTATCCTATCACCTATAAGGCATGAGTTCGAGTCTGACTTTGTACTATAAAAAAACGGGTTGCATTTAACTCACATCACACGAAGAAATGAACCTTTGGGTAAGAGTGGACACAGTATTTTGTTGGACACAATATTGTGCTGGACACAGTTAGATGGCTGGATAAAAAATCATTTTGACTCATATTATCCTCAAAACTGGTGTCACTTTGTAAAATTTTTCAAAAGGAATTATTTGGAGAAACGCCCATCAAAATCCGATGAAAAATAAAATTTTTCCATTTTATTTGAAATTGAATTTCCTCCCCTGACTTTGACCCCTTTTAGCTTGAAAACTAAAGGTGCGTTTACACGATCAAACTTTTCCATCCAACTCGCTTCAAACTTTACCTGTGCACCTGTTTTCAACTCCAGTTTGACCGTGTAAACTCTTCATCCAACTTGTTGTCCAACTCCATCAAATATTTGATGGAAGTTTGATGGGTTTCTATTTCTTCCAACTTTTTAATTGACGTTCAAATATATGTTTGACCGTGTAAACGATGTTGGACAACTATCCCATCCAACTCCGCATTACCATATTTAATTTCTCCCTATGCATTTTACATAAAACTACAAATTTTCAAAAAATTATTGCGCAGTCAGTTTTGAACCAATTTTCATGAAATTTTTACTATTAAATAGGAAATTGTCAGCAGTTTAATTGTTTAATTGGAAATAGTTTTCTGATTAACAGTTATCGAGAATAAGCGAGTTGAACAGAATGTTAATGTTAACGTCATAAATTTACTTACTTATATAGGAAAAAATGACGCATAAGTTGAACTTTATGTTTATCTCATGAATTCTTGAAAAAATTTTTATCCAAATAAACAATAAAACTCTTGAATTTTTTTTCTGTATACGGTAACACGATACCAAATGGCACTATTACGCTGTGTACCGTTTGGGCATCACCACTTAAATCAGAGGACAAACCTACCACTAGTCTAGATTAATTTTTTTCCGGAAACTTAAAATTTTTTCGTGGAAACGTATTTTTTTCTGGCTGGAAAATTAAGTCAATTTGCTGAAATGGAAAACGTCGTCCCTGTTGAAGAAGTTTCATAATATATGTCCCGATGCTAAGGCACGTACTATTTGATTTCGTGTGTGTTTGGGGGAGGGGGGCTGGTATTTTTTAGAAAAAAGTTGTGACCTTCATTTTTGTCCAAACAAAATAATCTGGCCAGCTGACCATGCAGCCTCTGGAGCGAAAAAAATTATTCTGGCCATTAACTATACATAAAAAATAATCCGACCCCCGAACGGGTAAAAAATGGAGTGTACACTTTTCAGATATGTCCGAAACACTTCGCATCGATACCTGGTTAAAGTTAAAACAAGTATAATGTGACGAAGGATAAGAATTAGAAAGATGTTTTTGATTCATTTCCTATTAAAGATGCTACATATAAAAATAATCCGAACAGTTTATAATAAAAATACAGAGTTCATTTATCAAGTTGTATGCCTAGCCCTAGGTCAGTTTCCGTGATTTACAAGTACAGTGTACTAGCTTTTTTAGGCACCAGTCAAACACTGTGGATTTTACCGTAATGAATTCGATAACGACAGGAACAATAACTCGTGAAGTAAGGCCTATTTCATGAAAATCGGACCAGAAACGGCTTTAAAAAGTCGCAATTGACGAATATATATGTCCACACACTGTAGATGATTCTGGATCACCACAAAGCAAATAATATTATCCAACTAAACAAATTAACTATTCGAAATGTTCTGTTTGATGGTGAAAAAGTTATCAAAAATTGTTAAGAAATGACTTCATAATATTTTTTGGAAAAAATATAGTTTTATATGAAATAAAGGCGACATTTTGAAATTATCTTCACTTTTGGCTCAGTACTGTAAAAAGCGTACGTCGAAATTTTAAACATCACTGTATCTCCCAACACTTTCTAACTAGCCTAGGTATCGAAACATGTCATTCAATCAAAAATACTTGTCAACAACATTACTGTTCCACACAGAAATGTAGGGATCTTTTTTATTATACACCAAGCCAAAAACAATTTTTGAAAATCGTAAATGTTATTATTGTTAAAATAATTGTGTTGAAGATGAATCATGGCCGTGAACTATATTCAGATTTAAGATTCTTGCTTATTGAGAAAGCAATACAGCGCACGCGAACAGACCACAGCACCACACACAAACAGCCTTCCCGTCAAATAATTCCGAGTTTGAGAACATCAACTGGTTGTGTATGCGATTACATGTAATAACGGTTATGATAAAACTATAACATATATTCTTTCTATAAAATATAAAATCAACAAGACGAGTTGAGAAAAATTGTATATTTATCCTTGCTTAATAAATGACCGCGCGATTGTCTTACAAACGAAAGGCGAAACTATGCGATTTACGACAAAATATTCTACTTTTGGCATTTATAGAACCATGAATCTTTGAAAAGCTTTTCATTAGAAGGCAGGCCATGCCGTGAAATATTAAATATTCGTCTTTTTAGAGCTTTCACGTATTCACGGCGTGAAATTATTTTACAAAGACTTCTTAGTAATGTAGGTTTTTCATGGACTACGTTAAAAGCGCATGCCATTCACGACTCATGCAGGGGATTGTTTCAGGGCTTCACGCTGATTTTTTTACGTTTCTTATCACGATTACACTCTATTGAGACCTATATGTATATCATTTCATTCCATTAAAATAGCTGTGAAAAATATATAAAATAACCAATAAGACAATAACTTGTGTTCAAAAATATGTTTAATCATAATATCTGTTGCCAAATATCTAACTGTGACAGCAAGTCGCTCTTCTACGGTAATACTGGTTTTCGTTCACTATGTTTTCTTCAACCAGCAAGAGAAGTCGAGTTGCTTTCATGTCAAGAACTTAATGGCGATCAATCTATCAACGGCTTTAAGGTGTTAATGACGTCGATTATCAATGACTTCAAAGGCAAATGACGTAAAGTAATCAATGACGCCATGGTGCAAAGGGGCGAACTCGACTAGAATTCCCAAGCTTTGTATTTAATTTTTAAATATAGTATATCGCTGCAAAATGAACACAATTTTAAAGACCTGAGTATTTTGTTGCAGCGCACCTTGCGCACATTTGATGAAAAAATCGTATCGTGTAAACACTGTGCCCATCAAACTTCACGACGGACGGTGAGAAGTTTGAAGCGAGTTGGATGGAAAAGTTTGATCGTGTAAACGCACCTATAGAGAGAGATAGAGAAATCTGTTGACTACTTACTGAAAGCTCTCATTGAGAGGAATATAATGAAAAAAACCCATCAAAATCAAATGAAAAATAAAATTTCTCATTCCCTGCAAAATCGCATTTTATTACCCTATGACCCCTTTTATACAAAAATCCGTAAATATTACAAAAAAATGCTTGGAGAAACCTTTGTTGCATTTTTCATGAGAAATCATTTGGAAAAAAACCATCAAAATCAGATTAAAAATATTTTTTTTTCCATATTATATGAAATTGAATTCCTGAATTCCCCCTCCCTCCACTTTGACCCCTTTTAGCTGGAAAACAGTAAAACATAGAGAAAATCTGTTGACATACTACTGAAAACTCTCATTGAGACAAATTAAATGCAAAAAACCCCATCAAAATCAAATGAAAAATAAAAAATTTCTCATCTCCTGCAAAATCACTTTTTCTTAACCCTATGACCCCTTATATACAAAAATCGAAAAATGCTACAAAAAATGCTTGAGTAACTGTTGTTGCATTTTTAAAGAGGAATCATTTGGAAAAAAACCCATCAAATCGGATAAAAAATAAAATTTTTCCATATTATACAAATGGAATTCCCCCTCCCCCACTACTTTGACCCCTTTTAGCTTGAAAACAGTAAGAGATAGAAAATTTGTTGACAAAATAATGAAAGCTCTCATTAGAGAAAATCAAATGCAGAAAACCTCATCAAAATTGGATGAAATATAAAACTTTCTCATCTCCTGCAAAATCAAATTTTTTAAACCCTTTGACCCCTTTTAAACAAAAAACGGCAAACTTTACAAAAAATGATTGGAGTAACTTTTGTTGCATTTTTCAAAAGGAATCATTTGCAAAAAAAACATCAAAATCGGATGAGAAATATAAGTTTCAAAAATTAGGGCGTGGCCGTTTTTGGACCCCCTAAACAGTAAAAAGTAGGTCATGATTCTTGTAGCCTATTATGTCAAATTTTTCATGGCAAAGAAAAAAACCCATCAAAATTGGACAAAAAATAAAAAACTTACATATGAAAATTGAAAAATCCCTTTTTGGACCCTCCTTAAACAACATTGGGGGCCAAATCACCCAAAATCAATTCCAACCTGTATTTTATATATATGGTATCATTTTGTTAAAATTTCAAATGGATCCAAATAATAGAACAAAAGTTATTGAACAGAAACCTCACTGTCTATGGAAGCCCAGGCTGCTGACATACACATGAATAACATTATACGACCACAAAATTTTTGCGGTCATATAGAAATTGTTGAAAGTGACTTTAAACCCCCCAAAAAAAACATCCCTGGCGGAACTACATTTTTGGCACAATTGATGACTTTAAGATAAAAACAAACAAATCACTTTTAAGAAAAAATACATTAAATCAGCAGCATTAGAACCACAGCAATAGGAAGACCCAAATCCAAGCATACATGTCCTAAAAAGAAGTACTCTTATCCATATATAAACCTTAATAAACAGCTAAATATTCAATGTATTCAATGTATAAAACAATGTTTAAGTATAAGATAACCAGGTTTGTTATCAACTGTGTTTGGATTTTGAACTAGCTGTCAGAAACAGCGAGTACATTTTCAAGGTCAGTACATCTTGTTGTCATTGTCTGTGTTACTATGCATTGACTTCAAAAATTAAAACTTATGCAATTGGATTTTAAAATATTGTCTTCTTTGTTTTATCACGACATTATCTGAGGTTGGAGGAGGATTCAGTACCCACAAACATGTTTAACTTAGCCACAGACTT
>JARWCS010000004.1:3482056-3496178 GCA_034783895.1 Geukensia demissa
TCCCAAACTAAAGAGACCCACCGTAAGAACCTTGTAAAGGGATTTGTGAAGAAAGTATTTATATGTTCGGTTATTTACAATTGTCTACATTGTTTTTGTAAAAGATCATGCTATATGCTACATAAAAGTCTGTATTTTAAAGATTTCAAATAACTTTTTTGAAAACTTGAAACTAATATAAACAATTTCGTTGTACCTTTTTCGCCTCGTATAATAGAGAGCTCCAAATCTATTGTTCTATTTTAAGTAGCTATCGGCCTGACAATATGTCATTAGACCATGACCTTTACCTCATTTTCACAGTCAACCGTTTTTGTTTTGCCTTTGTTAACTAATTTTTGTGTCCACAATTGTTTTAATTAAAATAAATTTTTGACGGTTTAAGAAGGCTTAGTTCGATATTTTCGAAGCCTTTACCGAGAGCACAGCATATGATCAAATAATATACATTATTCCAATACAAGGCGTGGCTTAAAATTACAAATGATTTTGATTGGTCATGCATACGGCAAAGAAAATATGTAAACAAAAGCACATGGCATACAGTCGCCTCACAAAACGTAAAACCGCTATGTCACACTAATTAGAAAGTTAACCGAAAAGCTCATTGAATGGAAAGTGGATAAATTGTTTCCAGTAATAATGTCTTAAGACTCGGGTAGTCGCCATTTCTTGCGTTAATTCATAATCTCTTTGTACCGGCATTTAACAAGAATGTATTAATACAAGATTTAATATCGACAAGATAAAATCTATATTTTTATAATGTTTGATTTTCAAATTTAATTTTATGATATTAGAAACTGCGTTCGAGATGTCTTTCGCTACATGTGTCACTCTGTGGCGGATAATCTGATAATCACCGCCCATATTTTGGATTATTTTCTCGCGAATGCGCAACTGTTGTAAAGTGAGTCGGTCGATCAGAGGCTGAGATAACATTTGACAGTTATCAAGTTTGTGTTAAAGGTGTAAATAGAACATAAAATTTTGCGATGTGTATCTCTCCATAGGACTTAATGTACCCATGGAATTTAAATTTTACATTTCAACATATTTTGCACTTTTTTGTTTTGTTGGTAAGTCTTGATAATTTTTAGTTTTTCACATGCTTGGGCCAATGAAATGAAATTATTCTAATGTAACAAATAACAATAGAGGTGTCAAAAATTAACACCAGCATGATGTTCTAAAAAAATCAATTACTGAATTTATCCACATTAAACATAATAATCTTATGTTAATTCCCGTACCTTCGGGCTATGCCTGTCAAAAACAACAGGAATTTTTGCACTTCCTAATCTTTCAATACCCATGTCAACAATTGCAAGTTGGACATTTTTTGATATCCTCAATTAACATGTTTAATCCAAAAGCTATAAAAATAGCAAATAAAACTAAGTTCTCCCCTAAAACATGGCCAATGTGAAAATTATTAAAGACATTTGGTGGCATTTGTTGAAATTAACTAGTGTCTGGAATAGTCTTAATATACTCCATTTGTTTGGTAATTTTCAGTTAAAAAATTTCTTACCAAAATTTATCTTTTTATTTTTGAACTGATATATATATATGTTCCATATTTTCTAAATAAATATGGTATGGAGTAACACAAAATATACAAATTTTTATAGAATGTTTTTTTCTGGTGTTTTCCATTTTCTTGGTGATTTCTATTATTTAAAATGAATAACATGTAAATAATTCATATTATGTCAGTAGAATTTAGTTACTTCTAAAATAAGTCTTTAGTTTCTTTGTAATTCAAATTGGGGTTATAAAATTGATTTTAAATAAATATCTGCCAGATATTATATTATACTATGTAACATTAAGTGAATAGCTTAAAGAGTTAACAATGGGTTTATCCCCTCTGACTGTTGCTTTGTTGACATAGCCCTTGTAAATAAAAATGTCTGGTATTTGTTCCCTCTCTCATGTGATAATCTTTCTTTAAAGGAAATAAACTTTTGTCATTCTGTACCCAGCGTTAAATATAAAAAAAAATCTATTAAAGGGACTACAAAAGTGGGTAGAAAGTTGCTGTGTGTACACAGTTCCTTTTTAAAGAGTTTCAACGTTTGAAAGTAAAACAGAGGAAAAAAACTTGATGGTCATAAAATGCTGTGAAATTTTATTATGCAAAAAAACAACAAAAAAACAATGAACACATCTAAAATATTGAATAAAAAAGCAATGTGTAGGATAGTAATGGGAGTTGATGTAATTGTTGTATCTATACATCAGTATGTCAGACAAACACCAGGAATCACATAAAAACAACACTGGTTCTGTCAAGTACTAATATGATGGACAAATGATACTCATGTAGAGAAGGTGTGAGATAATATGGCCGTCAAGCTTCTTATACTGACAGCCTGATAAACTTGGTAAACAATAATGTCACACACAAGAGAGACTGAAATGATAGGGCTATAAATCCCTCAGCCTGGTAAACTTGGTTATCACTAGGTCTAGATAGTTTTACTGGTATCATTTTAATGCCAGATTAGTGAAACTTAAGCTTTATCAGATGTTTCAGAATAATTGTTGATTAAGATTACGGTAGCAACAGATCCATGGATTGGCCCAGAGACACCTTTATTTTGAAATTAGTAAACCTGGCGATCTCCTAAAGGTTGAAATTTCTAGCTTCCCTTTTTGGAATCCACCTCATTTGAAAGTTTTTGAGTTCTAGTTCCACTTTCATTTTTTTGCACATTTTACAGTTAAACTCAAAATAAAGCCAGTGATAGATACTTGTAGATTTATCTCAGAAGTCTGTACTTAGAAAACACTTTCTTTAATCTATAAGTGCAGGTCTCATAGCCATTTTAGTTCTACTTGCAGATCTGACACTTGCCAATACACTGTACAAGTAAATTAACTCTGCCAAAAAGAAGTGTGTTATAAACATAAATTTCTGTAATAAAGATATGTTTTATGTTTGTTTTGTACAATTGTATTGTATTAAATTCCAAACAAATTTCTGCCTGGAGATAACTAAAATGGGATCTTCTGAATATTTTAAACTTTGTAAATTTCTCGTTTCTTTTTTAGGAATAGTATCTGGGCAGGATACATTTTACTTCAGCCAGAAACCACAGGACAAGTCAGTGGTCGAAGGGACAGAAACCATACTTTTGTGTGATGTAAATAGTCGTAGACATATTGTGTTTGACTGGATTCAAAATGGGAAACCAGTAACAAATACAACTAGACGATTTCAGGAGGGTAGTTATCTTCGTATTCTTCGTGTTACAAGAGATGAGGACGTAGGACCATTTCAGTGTATAGCCACCAATATTACATCAGGATTCTCCTTACAGAGCGGGGAAGCCTCTTTAAATATTCAGTGTGAGTATTTGTATTAAAACTATGATTCCAGACTATTTTAGTGTATAGCTACCAATATTACAGTTAGAAGGTTACTTTAAAATTTTAAAGATAAGTATTTGCACATGTATAGTTAACATTGATTGATCAATCATGTTGGAGATGTGCCCCCATGAAGCAACTGTGTAGAAATTTGTTATACAGTAGTAATAAGGGTTTTTTTTAAAAGAAAAGTCCACTTACTGAATCACAACTGAGTAAGGCCTGAAACGTGAAGTTTGTGAATGAAAGTCTGCATTTACATGTTAATGAATTCTGTAAAAATAAATTTATCATTACCAGACATTTTGTCATACAGTAAAATAAGGAAAAATAAAAGGACATTTGGCAAACTTAATGCAACTTTATTAGTCAAATGACTAGAAATGCAACAGACCATTTACAATACTGGATTTAATACATAAAGCAAAAAAAATTTAGCCAGAAACTTGCATGCATTCCAATCAGTGTCAATCTGTTTTTGGATCAACTTGTCCCATTATATAATTATATATAAAAAATCATGCCACAGCCATTTCAAGGCAATTGATATATGAGTATAGTTCTTTTTTCAATACCTGGTATTTGTATATTGAGTTGTTTAAAACAAGCAGAAATGACAACTAAAGACCAGACAGTCTGGAAGTTAAACGCTATACAGAGAAAGAGTTGGAAGATCATGAAGAAATTTTTTTCACTATTAGTCTAAACCTTTTATTTCGCTAGTACATGTATTTGAATTTTGTTCCATTATTTAACTGTTAGATTCTTTCTAAAGGAATGGTCTTCAACATAATTATCAAAATACACCTTTGGCAAACATGAACATGCATTTGACATGTATTCTGACTGTAGGTGTTAATTTCTTATGTTATTACATGTAATATTTGTAGGAGTTACAGTGTGTTGTGTAGAAAACCTCTAGCTATTTTATTGTGTGTAAATGAACTGTTCATTGTTTACAGTTTTGGGCAAAGTACTGTTGATATAATGGAAGTAGATTTTCTATTTGTTTTTGTTGATGTAACTTTTCCTTTGTGTAACAGTAAACAATAGATAATCTCTTATCTGTATTAATTTACTATAGCTGTGGGATTACTCAATATAATCCACAAAGATCTTCTTAAACCAGTGTTGTTTTTATACTGATATTTCACTTTGATAATATATATTGTAAATACATACACCATAGTACAAAGAAAAAAATACTTCCCTTGCCTGTTCCATAATCATCTTCAAGGGCTATTAGAATTTTTTCAGCATTAATGATACATTGTATTTTGGTCTTCTGGGGCAAAGTAGTGAATGCTAATTTTTATGGGCGTTTTTTTTAAGAAAGTGTACCATGCTGTAAATGATTTGATAAAACCAATTAATTTGATCAATTTTCCAATAATGAACAATTTTTATGTCATTTATTAAAATTTCTGATGATAATTTTGTAATGTTAAGTAAATGACTACTGAAATATTTAGATAGGATAATAATGTTCATATAAAAATTTAGGATTTTACAGCTAAATGTGTGAAGTAGTTATCTGGAGGAAAGAAATACATCATTTTCTCACATCAATGGCTCAACAATTTGATAAGAGATAATATGATGGTCATTTTGACCCCAATGGCCTGAAGGTCAGACATTGATTGATGTGCCTAATTTACCCACTGGTTTTCAACAATAGACCAAGAATTCATTATTTAATGTAAAGTAAAGAATTTGGCAGGTGCTCCTTTTCAAGTCAGAAACATGGTGGTAGTTTTATAAATAAATTTTAAATTAGCTGTAGCTCTTTTCTGTCAACAGTAAAGGAAGGGGTTAATCAGACAAATTTGATAGATGGATTTTCAAAACACCTTTGTTTATGTAAGAAGGTTATTGCTTGGTAACAGTTGAAAATAGTATCATATCAGATATATATTGATACCTGAAATCTGTGAAATTTTCAGAATATGACCATAATCAAATTGTAAAGAGTTATGAGCACTTTTTCCATTGTCACTAATTGAAAAATCTAGTTGACAATCTAGTATTGTTTCTGCCAGCTACAATTTAATGCTGTAAGGGTGATAATATTGTCTGGTTTGAAAATCAGCTGACCTCTGAAGTTATCAGTTGTGTTTGGGTGGGCTTTTGTTGTTTGTATCCATTTATCGAGGATGTTTAAATAGTTTATAGGTTTTTTAAATAAAGGGATTTACTAATCAGATTTGGACTCTTGGGTGACTTATGCCTGCTTTGTATTTGAATAGGGACAAGGTTATTTAACAAACATTTTGTATTCTGTTAATGTATTAAACCATCATCACAGGTTTTAAGAATCAGATTTGTTAATAAGCATTTATGTGTAAAGTATTCCCTTGATTCTAACAGCATTGGAGGAATATTTCTAAAATTTAAGGAATTTGGTGTTTATTTTGATGTTCGATTTTCTGCAGGGGAATGAAAATTACCCTCTTTGTAGGAGGTTTTTCATTGGTAAGCATAAGATCCTGTTTGACTGTGCTCTGATTTCACACATAAGATTTATGGATTAACATATCCATACAAAGATATATTTCTGTCTGTGTGTCAAAAGGTATTGTCACATCATTTCTTGCAATCAAAAGCTTAGTATTTTTCTTTCTCTTCTTTTGATTTCTATCTCTTGCATCATTTGCATATATTTGATAGAATCTCATTCATATGACCAATGTAATATATTTAAATCAGTGGGATATTAAATTTGTCAAAGAAAAATCAGATGAATATGTTCATTTCTTATTTTCTTTTCATAAGATACATTTCTATCCTTAGAAGATCATAATTTAAACTGAAAATTATTTCAAAACCTTTAAAAGAAACGTTTCATATTTCTATAATAGGATATCAACTGTACTGTAGTCTTACACATGATTAAGATTTGAAATTTATACCCAGCAAATTTGATACTTAGACAAATTGTTAGATGATAAAAAGTGACAAGGGCAGGTGAGGCATTTTATGGTTAATTTAAGGGTTCATGGAGTGATTCACCTGTGTGATACCTGGCCAAAGTAGCAGCTGATTTATGACAAGAAAAGTTTTATGAGCAATTATAATGTGTAAACATTGGCCATATTGTTGTAAACATATTATTACTTAAAGTGGAAATATGACAGGAGTAATTCAAACTGCTGTCTCTTTTACATGATTTGTGGTGATAAAATTAAGGGTTTAAAAAGAATGATGTTGTAACCTGGTCATTTAGCAATCACCACACAAAAAAGCTCCACTCTTCAATAGTTTCTTCTTCAGCTAGATGTATGTAAAAGCCCTTTGTGATTGCTCTGTGGTAACCCTTTGTAAATTACAAATTTTGATAGGCAGCCCTGTAAAGTAAATGACCAGATTTTGACTGATCCAAATTCAATATCAAATGTCTCAAAACCTGTAAAGTGCACATGACCATGAAACACTGCTAATTCTATGATGTTCATTTAATGTCAGCTTCTGAAGCAACAGCTATCACGATTTTTGTGATACCAACTTCAAAATGGAAATAAAAAAATGTAAAAATTGTAATAAAAATAGTGATATTTTTGCATGTTTGACAGGTGGCAGATAGCAGTTAAGCAGTGTTATACTTTATGAGCTGTTTGATAGACAATAAAATCCTATTATTACCCAATATTATAAATCTTTGATTGGAAGTTATGTGAATTTAATGTTTCCATTGCATGAAACCATGAACACTATGAAATAGCTTCCAAGTGCAGTGTTTCCATGGTGCAATGAGGTGCTGCAAAAGATTGCAGAGATTAACATTATTTTGATTGTAGACATTTTAATCCAATGAAAATTTTATGATATAATTATTTTTGCGATTTCTAATACATACATGTATAAGGAAATTCAGTTTCACTTGATTTAATGATGTCTGATGCTTTAATGTCACATGAAATATAATTTTAAGACTCTTTGAATCATAGTAAACATTGTAAAATTTTATATTTTATATGAGTAAAAATGGCAGTTTGTTTAATGTGTTGAGTGCATTAACTGCTGTAAATTATAACACCAAAGTTAAACAATTAGATTTTAAAGTGTTGACACAGTAATGTAAAGGACATGTCATAATGTCTGTGTTAAATAATCCTAGTTAAAAGTGAACTTGACTTTATTAAAAATCCTAAATTTGTTGGTTCTGTCACATCAAAGAACATTGATTCAAGTTGGAATTATTTTGACTTTTAGATCTGGCTTTGTTCATACACTGTGTACCTTGTAAATTTAATTAGAAAGACTTAAAAGTCCCAATTTTGATAGGTTGAAGTTTTTGTTGTATCTTATGTGACTTAAAGCAGGCATATTTGTAATTATATGTTCATAAAAAAGACAGAAAGGATTCAACTCAGTCCTTGTTAATTGCATCACATCATCCTAGCATTCTGCTATTCTGATATCCCTACCAAAGAAAAATTATCAGAAAATGAATGTTCCCATAATTCAATTGCATTTCGGAAATGATCCATTGAAAAATACAAAAATGCATAACAGATCATTTCGGTTATAAATCAAAGAAAACTAAAGATTTTTATCTGAAGTCTGTAGGATTAAATGATATATGACTCCAGATATTGTTTCCTACTGGATCGAGTTAACAAAGAAAACATTGTACTAATAAAATAATTCAAATACTTCATTGTTCATGTAAAAATCACAAGAAACATCACATGTTTAGGTATCTTTTTGTCATGATAATTTTACTTGTTAAATTACATTGTAGGTTTAGAAAGCAATGCCAAGAAAACTTATGTGCTGTTAATATATTATCGTATGCACAGTGAAAAATGATTTTATATATATAATTATAAAATAATTAGAAGCCTAAAATGTGAATTGTTCTTCCAGCTTAAAAAACAACAGCCTATTTGAAAAGTGATGTTTTTGTAGATAAGGGTGGGGAAGTAATAGATTTTGATGATGATGATTTTATCTAAAGGTACCCTATAGTCCATGCTGTGTAAAGTTTTATTATGTAAATGTTTGAAGTGTTCTTTCCAGATCTTCCTTTATCTGTATATTTCAATTGAGTATAAAAGCTTTCCATGGCTGTTGAATGATTGTCTGACTGATTCCAAGAAGATCAGTCGCAAATCAAATTAAACTTGGTAACTGAGCAACCACAGATATGTAAATTATAATTCTGAGACATGTATTTAGTTTACTTTGATCTTACAAAACCAAGTAGGACATACAAATAAGTTTAAATTTAAAATTAGCCACCACAAAGAAGGGGTTGGTTTATGGTGATCTATATCATATTAAAGGGTTTTAAACTTGGTAGGTAAATTGCTTTAGGAGGGATTAGAGACCTTGCTTTTTCTCACTTTTAATAACAGATGTCACAATGTTAAAGAATGTAAGAATTTGGAGAAATAACACTTAGACTTTATCAAGTGCAGGGGTTTCATTTTTGTTTCACTAAAATAACTAATATTAACAACACTTTTCAGCACTTGAAATGTTTACATAATGTGTAAAAGTTTCTAATGGACACTTAGGATTTATATTATATAGGTATTGTATCATCTATACCAGCACTGCCATGTTTCAATATCAGTATGCTGTAATAAGTGACTTTTGAGAAATGTTTATGTAAAGGGTTCTGATGTATTAATATTGGTACTCCTGCCACTAATAAGGCTGCAATATTCAAGGACAAAATAAAACCATTGGTTTTCCATACATCTCTGGAATTTTGATCAAATTACTTTGAAGATTCTGTGTCTTTGTGTGTGGCTAGGATTCTGTGGATTCATTTAAGTAAGTGGCCATTGAGTGTTGTCAGCCTTGGTGCCACTAACAATAGTCAGCAAAATGTTTACATTTGTATTGGCAGATTCTTAAACATGTTGGTTGATTTATAAATGTAGAAGATGAATTGTTTATGCCATGGAGAAGATAAGGAAGTTTACAGGGAAGGTTGTTAGTTACTACTGGAATGATCCTGGTCCTAGGAATGTTTGAAGCAATCATAACTCATCAATGACAGTCTGGTCAAAGAATACATTTAATCATCTTTCAACCATGAAACAAGAAAAACCATGGTGTTTAGTTGTGAGAAAACAGATAATTAAAACCGATAATTAATAACTTATAATTTTTCTGTTTTTTTTTTTAAATAAAAACATTTTTCATTAATAATTCAATTTTATTGCGAAATTTTTTTACAGCAGCTTTGTTTTCTTTTTTTATTAATCATTGCATAACAGTGCAGATAGTAAAACTTCAAAGCAGATGGCTAAACATATGTAAGTGGCAGCTTTTCAGTGAACCAGAGACGATTCTGCTGGGTTCCACATGGCTTAATCCATCTTTTTATAGCCAGAATTACAGAACTCACAAAATCAATCAGAAAAATATAATTTCATTCTATTTTATGTGAATTTCAATATTGGAACATTGAGTTTTTATTACTCTAATTGGCGAAATTCTGTCATTGTGTTGAATTCTGACAAAAGAATAATTATGCTACCCTGTGGTGTGGAATGATTAGACCATGGATGTGCATTAATTAAATTGTTTTGTACCAGAAATCTCCTGCTGTATTTCCCTCATGCTATAACCTATAGCCATTCCATAATGCTTGTATTCCTCAGGGACCAATGGTGTTATTGGTGGTTCAAAGGAAGCTGTAATTGAAAATGAGTTGTTGTTTATATTTTGTCAAACAGTAATGTGAGCTGCAGAATGCCTTTTATATAACAGATCCTTTTGATATTTCTACCTTAATGATGAGAAGTTAGATAAGTCAGGCTCCGTTTCTGGAAAACTCAGTTTTAGAAATAGCCTGCAGACACTGCTTTAGTATTTAAGCACTTGTTTTTTTTAAAGCCTCTCTCTTGTGATACTCTTCATTTCCACTTTTTCAAAATTTTACCAATTTACATATCAACAAAATTTTTTTTGAAATAATTCCTGGTAGCCAACCTTTCAGTTGTTTAAAGCAATCAGCTGATGTTTTTTTCAGTATAGGGTTGGAAATTTTGATTGGTCAAAATAGCAACAGATCTTGTTTGTTGGGTTATTTTTGTATGTCTTTGTTTGAAAAGCATATAAGCTTAATTGTAATTTTCTATCAATAGGGCCAACACATTGACTTTGGATAGTGCAAAGTTTTATCATGTGTCACCTGCATTTTGCAGACCAACATAGGATCACTTTCTCATAATTTCTGTCACATTTTTTCAGGAACCACACACAGGTTAGCTTCCTTATATTTGGTACAGAGCTTCAGGAGATGAGAAGTTTTTATTTTTCATCTGATTTTGGTGTTTTTTTTATTAGATTTGTCTCAATGAGAGCTTTTAGTCTCTATGTAAACAGATTTTCTCTTATCTCTTACCATTTTTGAAATAAAGGAGTCAAAAAGAGCAAACAATTAAATTTTGTAGGAAATTAAAATTTTTTATTTTTCATCAGATTTTAATGGGTATGCCAGTTTCAGGAATAATGGGGGTCAAAATGATCATAGATCTAGTAATATTACTGCGACCAGCAAAATACTGTGTCCACACTTACCTGTTCATTTGTTCACATTTAAAATGTCATCATGCTGCAGTTGATTCATGCTATGCTAGCAAAACACCTCAGATTTCTGTGATTTTATCTTGATTATAGCACTTTCGGCATAAAAGGAGACAAACAGACAAATTTAGGGTTTGTTTAACTGCATTTTTGTCCAGTTTAACCTGGTTTTCTTGGACAGTGTGAAAATTTGCCGTGGTACTTCTGATTTAAAGTTGTGTTTTTGGCCATGATTAATCTTTTGCTTATGGTGTTTTCATTGGAATTGTTTTATACTGCAGATTAAATAAAATATTTTAGTTAGGTTATGATTGGCACTTTGCTTTGATCGTGTCAGGTAAAACAAATATGACTCTTACCCCATGGTAGATTAAAGGGCTTTGTATAGGATTGTAAGTAGAACTGTTCAGGTAGCAAATAAGAATGTTGGTTCATGAGGTAACTAAGGTGAGAGGAAGAACAAACGGAAATATTGTAATAGGTTGGCTTTGTACAAAATTTACAAATAGATACAAGGCAAAGGAAAAATTGTCAGAAATGCTAAAGGGAAGTGTTGAAGGTGTGCTTAATTTATTTTACTGATACTAAGTATATGTTTAAGTTATTAAAGAATTTTAACCTTCAAAGGAAGTTCTTGTATGATAGAAGTTTTGGTGTCACCAAGTTTAATCTGACAGAATTAAAGGGTTTGTTAAATTTTGACCTGATACGACCTTCATATGTTTACTAGATATTGGTCTGACCATAAAATTTTATTGGATTTGTAAAACCTGACTGTAAAATAACCATAAAATGGACAATTGCTTGTATGTAAAAATGATCACCTTTGACAGTAAACTGTTATACAGAGCACTGTTAGATTTTGTAATTACTTTTAGTCCTGTAATTGGTTAGAGAGTAATTATCAGATATTGTAGACTTTACCCAGGTGGATGTAGGAATCTCTTCTCTTAAAATATATCTTCTTTTTAGCTTAATTGCTACAAAAGATAGGAAATGTCCACAAAAATGTAGGAGTCAGCCCAAAATTACAACATTTAATTAGTTTAAATCAATACATCAGTCTTGTATGTCTGCTTAGAACAGTTGACAGAAATAGACTAAAAAGCACAAAGCTCTTACGTCGATTCATTAACAGTGTTCAGAATATATTTTGTAATTAAACATATTTACTAAACTGGACAAAGGATTCATGTTTATAAAGTTTTGATATCATTTAGCATTCATCTTGAGTTAGTTTACTCTTAGAAAGCCAATTCCAAAGAGGTTTTGTCTCATCTGTCACAAAAGGCAAGAGTGTGGTTAGATCGGTTTTGTCTGCCATTGTATTAACTTTTATATATCTTGTTTTCATGGAGATATTAAGCCCTGCGACTCATTCATTGTCCAGTGACTTGGAAGAGCATGTTTAAATTTGCAATAGGTCCATTTAGGTGAAATCAATGATATGAGTATGAAGTTATACAAGTAATATTCAATCTCATTTTCATGAATTATTACATCCTTACCTCTCAGACAGGTCCAGTTTTCTGTTTTAAGCTCAGTTTACCATTTTTCACTATTAAATTCATTTAGAACTTGAAAGCAATCCTTAACACAGTACATGTAGCTGACCAAAAACCCTTAGCTTGGGAAGATCCATTTCCTATTCTGATCTCTTCTAAAATTTCTTGGCCAAAAAATCACAACAAATGTAACCAGTTGGAGGCCCATCTTTAACTTTGATAATTTTGCTGGGATCAGATAACAAACATGGCAGCAAATGCAAATATTTATTTTTGATTGATGAAGTATAAAATAATCACTCCGACTTATTTAACATGGCTTTATGTGCGACAGTTTGACCCTTGTGTAAGGGTTGATGCACAAGCAAGACATATTTGTGTCAACACTTATTTACATTGATTATATGTTTAATTAATAATTCTTCTCAGAGGAACAGTTATGTTGGTTTAATTTGATCTTTATTGTAAATTTAATGCTAAAATCAACAGGAATGGATTTCTACAATTTAATTTTATTTTTAAGCAGATAGACTGTTTTTTGACATATTGTGGAGGCAACACACCTTAAAGTAGCCATTTTTTAATAAAAAAATTAGTCAATGTTTGTAATGGAAGAGACTGTTAATCTTCTGACCCCAGGAATGGGAATGCATACCTGTAATTATACCTAGTTTTCGTGTCACTTTGATGTAACTCCCAGGTGTAATAAACCTTCTGTCACTGCCAGATTGGTTTTATTTAAAGGACTTAATTGTATTTTTCTTCCAAATTCCCTAAAGTAGTCAGATTGTCAGTTGCCTGGATGAATTCAGACCAAATAAGCACATAATAAAGGTAATTTCTCAACCATAATGTTACTTTAATATTATCTGAAAACTGTAGATGAAGTGTCCTGATTTAGTGCCAAAGTACATTTTACTATATACAGAATGGAATTATAAATGTCTAGTGAAATTTTTTTAGCTCATTTATTTTTGAATGCATATGTCTAGGTGCAGTTTTGTATGTAATTATAGAACTGGTAGAAAATAAATCATTATATGTGAGACATATAGCTTATGGCTGATCTTTGACACTATTAACACTGATGAGAATTTATTAAATAATCATAAAAAATATTTTTAAAGGTACACAATAATCACCATATATTTATAGGTGTCATAATTCATAATGGAGACTATTGAGACATTAAAATTGTTATAGAGCAGTTTTTAATGTTAAAACCTAGAATTGAATTACACCAATTTGACATCACACTCTACAAAAGGTAGAAATCAAGACTTACTGACTTAAATTTTATAGATTAAGAAAATTTGTATAGAGTTAGAACAGCCCTTTCCACCCCATTATAATTAATTTTGAAGATTTTTTGAAATAAGATATCTGTATTAGTTCAAGTTTAAATAAATATAGGAAGCATGCTTTTCAAAAGCTGAAATTCCTAAGAAAACAGTTGTAATAAAAGTCATCACAACATGGTCAATTTCTATGTTTGAAAAAAGCATTTTCTCCTTTTATGGGCAAGTTGGTTGCTCAACTTCTTAGCAATGTGGTTTTTTTTAGTATTGATGGTTACTTGAAAACTGTTTAGAGGATACATTTACTGAATTGTGTGGTGGTCCTACTTTCTAGTATAATTCCACATTATTAAAATATGTGTCCTTTAATACTTAAATCCATCAAGTGTGTGGGTG
>JARWCS010000004.1:3504644-3517433 GCA_034783895.1 Geukensia demissa
ACTCAAAAGATCTTTTGTTCACCTTTCACATTTCAACGTGCTGCGGTCGTATTATGTGCTTGCGAAGCACCTCTGTTGTAGGGTTCTTTTGCTCCAGCTTTAGTTTTAGTGTAGTATTGTGTGTTCTGTCTTTGTCTTTTGTTTCATTTTGTTGTCCATGGTCTTGTCTGTCTTCCAACTTAACGATTTCTGTCTTCCCCTTTGGTATCTTTGAATTCCTTTATTTCAGCACTGTTTTTTTGACATATATGATACTGTTTTCAATCCAAGTGTTAAAGAATGCAGAATACCTTACATGTACATGTAAATTTATGTTTGGGTGCGTTTGAATGGTAACTGTTTGGGTGGGTTTGAATAGCTGAATGAAACTTCCTTCTAACTTGATGTCATCGATAACACATCAAAAGTCAAATAAACAGTAAAATCTTTTAATTATATTAGAGAAGTCTGATTACTTCAGTGTGAAAATTGGGGAGGACAGATAAAACGTCCATTAGCATTGATATCTGTAATGAATGATCACTGTAGCATTTCATTATATAAATTGTGCAGAATGTGTCTATACCAACATGTACAAGAAACACATTAAATTAGCATGTTCTATACTTTCTGTGCAGTAAATTCTTATTCACTTTCAAATTTATTTAAATTTATTACAATAAAATCAGGGAAAATGTAGATTCCGATTCTAGTAACATCAAAAATCTAGTTGATCTAACTATAACAATGTCATTGCCTCATCCTGTCCCTTGTGTTATAAATCAGATTCCATAAAAGATGTCAGAAATAACTTTTGCCACCAAGGGAGATAATTATTACCTATTAACATTACTTTTTGTGCTGAGATTGATTTTACCTGATTTATCACTTAAGTCTATTGTGTGTGTAGTTAACTGGGTTGTGCTTTTACCCATTTGTTACCTTGGACAGGTTGTCATTAGTAGATGGGTAGACAGAGCTTTGATGTGGGTCATGATTAAAACGCTCCTTCACCTCACTTAGAAAATGTTAATAGAAATTTTTTAACATCCTGTCCTTTTACCTTAATTATAAGTAGATCTTGCAATTTTAGAAGATGGTAGAAAAGGACCGTAATTAATTCTGGAATGAATCTGTTATTTCTACATACTCTCCTGGGTCTTTCTTTTATAATCTGATACATTTTGTTAAAATCAGTTATTTATTAAATCTGACATGTAAAAATTAGCTTTTTCTTCAATTTTCTTTTAGTGCATTTGCAGATGAAAGTAGACACCTGCCATTTGTAAGGTGAACAGGAAATTGCAAGTGCATCCTTTTACATATTGTTACATAGTAATATGTTAACTGTCATCTTGGTATGAAAGGGCAATGGGAAATAATGAGGGGTTTGCATGACAAGCTGGCTTGTTAGATGGCCATTTGAAGATAAAAGGTATATAATACACATGTCAGTGATACCATAACCTAGTATTATAATACAACTGTTACAAGATTTCACAGAAGATTAACTCACTTTGACCTACCAATTGTTGTACCTGTAATTCATCCCTTTTGTAGTCTTCTTTCAATTGAAAAAAATATAGATATCATTTAGACATTATTTAAACAAAAAAAGTCTTTTTGATCATAAATCTGGACCTGATTATATAGATACATGTACCAATGTACTTCAAAATTGTTATTTTTCTGACATTCTATATTTTAACTCAATAATGTTCTGTAATTGTACTGTATTGACACTCTGTAAAAATGTGTACGACTGTAATATCAGTCTTTTTGTGGCTAAAATTCTGTTTTTCATGAAACAAATACACAAGGAATGCATTTTCTGTCTGTAAGTTGAGATGCTTGTGTGCACAGGACTAACTTATCTGTAATAGTATCCCTACTGAGTAATTTACTGTGGGTTTTGCTGGAAGAGTCTACCACCTGTAGTTGAAATGCTGCAAGATATCTTCTAAACTGGCCTTGGTATTGCAAGATTGGAACTTTGTTACTAAAGCATTGCAGTAAAGTATTTATTTATTACAAGCAAAGTTGGGGTACATGTTAAATGTATAAAGGAATCCCCCTTTCTGTCTGTCTGTCCGTTCATCCATCTGTCCATGTTCCTTGTAAGCTCATCTCCTCCAAAACTGTTTAAGGGGTTTCTATGAAATTTTATGTGAATGAGGAAGGAATTTCACCTTGGCTAATTCCAAGGGTGGTTTATCCATTGAGGGGGGCAGGCTTATCTTTTGTTAATTTTTCTTGCAGTATGTCTTGTTAGATTTGCCACTAGCCTCTCTGTAATTTTGTAATCTTTGTAACAATTTTTGATACTTCCACAACAAAAAAATTAAAGGGGCTACAAATTTACGCAGAGTCTTGTGGTTAGTCTATGAAATATATAAGTTTTTATCTTAATCAGAATATACCTGTATCATGTTTGCATAATACTTTCTGTCCACAGGAAGTGGCAACAGATGATGTTGTTTCCCTATCAGTTAATTGTCAGATACTTGATGTCATCTTTAGAGTTCAACTGAAACAATCACTCTGGTATTTCCTATTTCACATTTTTTTAGAGGAATTATCAAGGTTCATGTAGCAAAAACAGTGCCATCACACAGAAAACACTTGTTGTTTAATTGTGTGTAAAACCTGTCTTAGTTTTTGGTTAGTGTTAATTTTCAGCCATCTTATGGTTCACTATCAAGTGTTGTATGGTCAATTAGTGGATAAAGAATGTACCTAGCTGTCAATCCTCTGACAGGTTACAAGTTTCAGAAGTCAGCCATCTTGTATTATCACAGAGTTGAAAAAATTCTTTTGTATGCATCAGTTCTGTTGATGGATGAGAGGCTTAATGAGATTACACATTTTTATCTGATCATTTTAAGTACATTCAGTATTAAAAAGTACAACTTTTGGTACCTTAGTGAGTTTTCAGAATAACCTGGAAAATTGGAATAAGGTTAAGCTTTATTATAAATGCTGACGAAACACCATTTTCAAAATATAAACACAGACACACTTAGTTATATGTAAACAGCATATAAATACTGGGACTTGTTTCTCAATGAAATACATGTAGGTCCAGTTATAAAGTTCCCTTGCCCTCATTTAAGAGGTCCAGTGACTAGAATTGAATTTTTTGTGCAAAGGTCCGTTTTAAGTAAATATACAACATAGGTAAATGTTAGCTGGCTGTATGGAATACTTGTCGCAAGAACCACTTTTACATATCCTAGGAAATTGAATGTTTCACTGCTGTTTTCAATGTAAGCAGAGATTTTTTTCTGTTTTGTTTATTTTGATTTTAAAGTTATCAGTCATTGAGACAGAGGGAAAATTGGTTTTTGACAGATTGCAGTTTTGTAAGCAGGTGTATTATACTCTTTGTTCTAGTTTTGATCCAAGACAAATAAATATTGTAATTGTCTGGAAAATGTATGTTGTCATTAAATTGTACTTTTGAATTTTTTGCTTATCAATGTTTATTTGTAATAAAAATAATTAGCTGTATATTCAAAGCACCTGCTGTAAGCATGATGGAATGTTATAAGTCAAAGTTCTGGCTGTTTTATTTTTGAAATTCAATTTCATTCTTTTTTACAGGGATCGATAAAGCTGCAACTGTAGAACTAAAAAGACCAAAGGCAGAGGAAATTACACTAGGTTCAGAGATATTATTAAAATGTCATATAACAGGCAACCCAGAGCCAACTTATTTGTGGTACCATAACAAATTCAGGTAATTTTAATTGAGTTGAATGTACTTTAAACAGGAACAGTATTATGGAAACCACAATATCAGTAAATCTCAGAAGAGAAGCTTTGTAAATGACAGAACATTCTGTCACTATAATAATAGTATTAATGGAGAGATCAGCTACTCCCAAAGACTCACTCTGATTAAATTCTAATTAATTCTCCCATAAATGGATATTTTTTGATTGATGAAGAGGTCACATGTATTTTTCCCACAACATATTATGAAGTAGATTTGCAAAATTACAATACTGCCACTTATTTTGACATTTTGTATTATAAGACTTTCTCTTACAGTAAGAAAAGAAAGAACAAAAACTGTGCAATAAAACTTTGTTTTCCCATTATTATGAAGATTTCACTTGATACACTGATTTTATTGACATACTTGGATCACAGAATCCACATGTTACATCTTCAGTAAATCACTTACTAGAGTCCCCACAAATGTAAATTGGTTTACACTAATGAACTTTTTGTAAAAAAATCATTTTATCCAAAATGAGGGACACCTATATTATAGAAATGTGGTGTGATTGTTCATATCCTTCATGTTCTTAGCAAGAGTCCAGGCAGAATTTTTTAATTAAGAACTTATTGTGCTAATAGTAAAAAGTTGCTTACAATACACTTTGCACTATGGGAAGACATTCCTTCATTGGTTGATGCCCCATTTCAAAGTGCCTGGTTCCCATGTATGTTTAAGGGAGACCCCATATTCACAAAATTTTTTTTTCTCGTTATTCGGATTGTTACACTCTGTGGTTAGTTGAAATATACTACCACACACAATGTACATGTAAGCACTGAAGAAAAATCGCTTTAGATACTGACAGTTTTATATGCCATGAAGTCATATCTCTTTAAGTATAAATACACATGCAATGTTAAGTGAAAAAAAAAATAATATGTTTAGCTCTTTTGAATTTAAAAATTTATATGCAAAAAATGTGCAATCATTTGGCAGTAAATTATACACAGAAGTGATTATGTTAACAACTCCAGCAGAATACTGTTGTGGTACAAAGATTTTAAATGTAAAACATTTCACCCATTGGTGCTAATTTTTACAAATCCGATTTATTCAGGTATAAATATCAGGTAGATAATTTAAGGATTTCTGCTGCTCATAGGTATGCAATAAAAAGACAGTTATGTGTGGGTTTAATGTCTGATTTGTTATAAAATTCTTACTATATGAATTTATATCAAATTTGCATGAAATTGTGTGATAATTTTATAGTATCAATTTAAAATCAATGAAAGGTTTGTTGTTCTGTTTATAAGGATTTAGGTATAAATATGATAGATCAGGGAATAATGGTTGTTAGATGGGTAAAAACTATAACACAGAGTGATAAGACAGAGATATTGATTAGTAAAAGGGGCTAATTGTTATTGGATTGATTAATACATGTATTAAATGTTGATAGGAACTAATGGTTACTAACTAGTAACAATCCTCCTTAAACAATATTTAGGTATGAACATTTTACATTATAAATTTAACAGGAGCTAAAAAAACCAAATAACAACCCCCTTCCTACTTTGGCACCAAAGTATCTATCCACATTTCATATGGCTGTCCAGTTTTAAGCCCACTGATCAATCTGTATGCAGTGTGCTACTGTAGTTGACATTGGAAGTTAAATACCTGCAATTATTTCTGTAGTCCGCATTTTATATCAAAGAAAAGTATAGTTCAAAACAGAATGAAGAATAGATGTTATTCCACTTTCTTTTAATGAATGAATAATGCTGGTTGACCTGGATTTGGTGTTAAAAAAATCGTGTCATTTAACATGTTACATTTGAAATTTTGTTTTGTGACATCAGAATATTCCTGGAAATTGCAGAAGTGAAAATATGTCTATTAGCTGCAAGTTTTCTGGTCATCTCTAACTTTATAGTGGTCTGCAACTTGTGGTAGTATGGATAAAAGCTGTACCAGGAGATCCTCTCAGCAAGACAATTGGGTTCTCCTGATGAGAGATACATAAAGAATACATTTTAATTGCAAATTTTCAAGCAATAAATAAAACTATAGAAACAAAACATTTCATGAACATGTTTGTTGTGGAGATATTGCAGCTGGCTGTGGTTTATCTGATGTTATGAAGGTCAGTTTGAAATAGTATGACCACACATACTTAATGTGATAATATATATACATTATATCTATTTAGCTGGGTTATTTATGTTAGTTGGAAGTTGATATTCCAATGGCTAGTCAGTTATTGATGGATGTCTGATAAATTTTTACAGATATTAACTTTGCTTGGTTAGCTGTCATTCAGTATGATAACCTCCTACCAGACCAACACAGGATTTATCTTAGAAAAACATCCTCCAATTAAAGGCTATCATAGATGGTGTATAACAATTTTTGATGTTTTTTAGTGTTTAAAAATATCCAAAATAAAGTTTATTGGGGAATAAGGTTGTTCTTCTATTGCGAGATGCTTTTTGTTTAGCATTTGAGAGCAACTCAAGGACCATTTAACCAAAGTTATGTTCCAAACAGCATAACAGTTTTCACCCCAAAACAAGATTTTTCATAGGAACTTTTTTGATTGCTATAAGATTAAAGCAATAAAGTTTAAACTTTCACAGTACACAGCTCTCAGGATGTAACATGTTTATCAATAGAATGAAATTTCATATTTGTCTTATTTAGTATTGGTTATAAACTCTCATTTGTCTTGATTCAGAAAATCAAAAGTTTTTTCCAGTTACTAAATTTCCTTTTATAAGTATTTGTCTGGTTGGACTTTTTTTGCAGGGATTGCTTTTATGTAGTATGAGGTTTGTTTAGGCATTACTAAGATTTTAATCATTAACCAACAGAGATCTCTATAACATGACACATGACAGAATGTCAGATCTACTGATGCCAGAAGTGGTTTTTAATAAAAAATACATCACCAAGTATGTACCTGATGGGATTCAACTGTTTGACCACACAGGTCATTGCCAAATGTGTTATTTATTATGATTTGTGGCCAGACTTGACAGAAAATATATATAACCTGAGAAAATTATATACCTAATGTAAACTTCATCACAAAACAGATGACTTCTGACATCCCCAAGCTTGTACAATCTATGGTTGATAATTGAATTATGCTCTAAACCTGAGTATGGTGAAAGCTTTAGTGGTCACTTGTGAGAATTACATATTGATTGTTAACTAGTCTAATCTTGTATGGTATAGTCCAGTTATCAGGTCTATAGTCAACACAATCAGAACCAGATAGATTACACATTGTTTGCTCTTACTTCATATAAACTGAATGAACTGAATTCCCCTGGCTTGGTGTGTTGTTAGTATAAAACATCAAGGGAAATTTGAATGTTGGTTAATATCAAAATTGTGTTACATTCTGTTGTTTGAATTTGATAAATGTCATGTTATGAAATTTAAAATCATCCCTATTGCTGTTGTGGAGTTAGATTAAGTTTCTTTCCAAGTTCAATGGTCTATGGTTCCTGTTTCAAATTTTCTATACTGAATTTACTGATCTTTTTGTTTTTTTAAGGAAATGAACAAAAATTAACAAGGAGATGCTGCAGATTATTTCAATTCAAAAGTTGTGGATAAGGTTCTAATTTTCTGAAATAAGAGGCTAGCTGCCTCTGAGGGGGATCTTTGACATTTTCAGCATGATGGCGATCATCAGTACCTGGACAAAATGCATTTTTATTCTGCCAGTAATATAAGTTCAGCAGATGATTTTCCTACTCACATACAAGCACACACCGAGTATTCATGTCAACAGGACATTATGGAAGCAATTAGAATATGGAGCTTATGTTTGACATTTTATACTAGAGAGGTCCTGGTTTTCATAAAATATACAAAGTGACATTCAGTACACAGCTGTATGTATGTAGGTAAATCATGATAATGGAGCTAATTTGTCAGCCTGCCATCTGAGAGGTAGTAATGATCTGCAGAGCTAGCTACTTACATGTAGATCCAAGTTCTGATACACTCCAAAACTGTTAGCAATTGCAAAACAATTAGTTATACATGTAGCAATGAATTCAGTAACAAATTACAATAAGGCAATGTTTGATAGTTATGTCAGTTTTTCATTACCATTCCATTATATGAACTTGGTCATCATTGGTTTGCAATTGTAAGGCCAGTTGTTCATTGTAACCTTTAGAGTCAAATGTCAAAGGTCACCGATATAACTGCTTTTGTGCTCCTGTCTAGACCATTTGTACTTAAAATAACTTTTGTGTTCCAGTTTTTCAAAACATGGTGCTTGAAAAATGTTTTAATAAGAATGGATTAATGCACATTAATAAAGATTACTTACAGATATTTTTTGACTCCAGCTGGTTAGATCAGGAATAAAATATGTCTTTCTAGAACTGTACACAGCCATTATCGCTGTTTCTATATGATTGTATGTCTGCCTAATAAATGTCTTTTTTCTAGGCATGACAGAAACTATACATCACAGGAAAATTACTAGAATTCAAGTCTGATGGATTTAAATCATCTTATATATTGTTAGTACACACTTGCAGTAAATGGCATACCAACATGTTCTAAAATGTGTCTTCCCTCAAATAACAATCTGTTCTATCAAAGAAACCTTCTCTTGTAATCATTATAAAAAATGGAAATAAAGATTTACCCTTGTGTTTCTTAGTGCTCAGATTCCAGTTATTGAAAGTCTTAAGATTCCAGTACTGTTTATTAGAAAACTGTATTCATGCATTATTTCTGATATATTTAAAGCAGGTTTATATTTGGTTGCTATAAATTTACAATATGTTCAGTTAATGCACTACACACTTGGTCATTTTTTGTGAGATTTAAGTAATGATCTTTTGGCATACAGCTGTACATGGTAGTCCATAGAAGTCTGTCTTATAGTGACATCCTAAATGCATGTTGACACTATATCCATTAGTCCTAATTACAGTGATTATACATGTAATTAATGATCAATCATTTATCATCTTGGACTTCTTTGTTGCTCAGGACAGTATAATCCTTCTGTTTTAATCCATTTTAACCAGATTTTGTCTTTTATTTAAATGCATATGGCTGATAAGAAGATGTCCCAGATAAACTGTCAATTTATTACATTCTTGATCTTCAGTTACAATGCCATATTTGCCAAACTGTATTAATTTTTATTTCCTGTACAAACTATGCAAAGCTATCTTCTGAAATGGGAGACTGTGATCACAGAACATACATGTTATGGAGAGTCCTAGGCCCCATTTCATAAAACAATCTTTAATTTAGCGTGGAAGATATTCCATTCATTTTCTTTGTCCTAACGTGCATGTTAATTTAGCCATTTTTCTATGAAATGACAGCCTGGATTCCTAAACAAGGATTTAAAAAAAAACTTATTTTACATGCATTATTTTATTTATTCAATTGTTATCTTAAACTTAATTTACTTAAGCCTTTTCTGTCGGTTCATTTGGTGTTTTGCTCAAGCTTCAGACCCCTTTCCTAAACTAGAATGTTTTCTTTTCATATTGCTTATGCACATTTAGAAATGTGTTTATCTTGATATTGTACCTAATAAATTTATACTTATTAACATCATTATTGTTTCTTTAATAGAATGAACTATTTTTCTAACATTACAGGGTCTGTCATAAGATTAATTTTCCAGAAGTATGAAAAAATCTATCTGAATAAATGTTAAAGATATGTCTAATTGATGTGAAGATAAAGTTTATATATTTACTTTGAAGATAGATAAACACTCATAAAAGACCTGGTATAGTCATCAATAGTGATATATCCCACTGTCACCTTGCCAGCCATGAAATTATTTTATTACCATCAAAATACTCAATGATTCCTTAATTATTTGTATCCTAAATTACTTCTTGATGAGTTTAAATAGTTTACCAGATGTAGAATTATGTATTGTCATCAGAATTGTTATATGTGGCAGTGTGATTGTCTATGCCTACTTTATTCTATGCTTACATGAGGTTTTAGGTGATTGTGCCACAGTAAATGGTCAGCCGAAATATACTTGATAGAAATATATTGAACTGAGGTACAAGTATATTTTGCCATCCTGCCACCCTAACATAGATTGTTTTCGAAATTGGTACACCATGTCTCGTGTTCCGTCTTGTTCATGTTGTTGAAATTGCAATGTCTTTTTGTCTGGCTTCAGTTTTCTTTCCCTTCCTCTTAGACTCTTTGATGGTAATAGAATAGAGAGCAGGTAATTATTATTAATAACCAAACTAAGAAATCTTCTTTGTATAATTGGAAATAAACACTTGTATGTCTGAAGTTGATCTGCAAGGAGAATACTCAAACCAAAGCATATTCTTAGGTTCATATATATTACATTGCTCACATTCTCATAGAAATATTTAATTGGTGAAGAAAATACTATAAATTACAACGTTTCACAAGTACAGATGAGTTGACATGTATTGTGTGTGTTTTTTTTGCTACAGAACAAATAAGATCTTTCATTAAGTAACCTTATATCATTTATTTCACAATATAAATGTTTGTGAAAACTTTGTGTGATGTAAATTATATATTTAAATGTTCTGCATACTCTTTCAGTATCTTTTGGAGATCACAAATTCTGCAAAGTGTCTTTCCCAGGGGATTTCAAATTTTGGCAAATGTTTTAATTCTTAAAGTTTCGCAGCTTCAGTTGAAGATATTTCTAGCTTACCTGGCTTAAGATTTCTAGCTTACCCGGCCTTAAGCCATGTGAGCTTTTGTTATCATGTTAGGTGTATGGTTTGTCCCTCTTTTTAACTTTACATTTTAATCTTCTCGTCTGAAATGACTAAGCAAAGTAAATTGAAACTTGGACTGAAGCATCTATGGGATGTCCTCTATATAGTTTGCATACATTGTTTTGTTCATTCCACTAACATGGTACCACAGCTGACCTGTCAAGTTTTGACAATTTCCATGGGTGAGGATTGTCAAAAATTTTCAGAGAGCAATAGAAATAATCAAAAGATCAAAGGCATTTGCCACAAATCTAGATGGAATTATCCTGGGTCTCTTTCCTGATGTCTTAGGCTTGACAGTTTTTGTGTCTGATTGGTTTACTTATATTTAAAGTCTTCATTTAAAAACCACAAGGTAAAATTTATCAAAACTTGGTATGAAGCATCTGTGGATAAGCCTCAATAAAAATTGCATATTTCTTTTTGATATACATGTATCAACTGATATAGCAGCCATGGCAAATTCTTTTTTGATTGGTCAATTTTCATACAGCAATTCTTCTGAGACATCTAATCCTAATGAACTGAAACTTATTATGCAGCATCAGTTGGAATTCTATTATATCTGGATAGGAAAACAAACTTGATGGCAAAAGGAAATTCTCAATTTTAATTGGTCACCGTGTAAAAAAAAATTCTGTTGAACTTTTAAGCCAATTAAAGCTAATCATTTATAAGGTCTTTTAAAAAGATTTTTGTTTTTCTCCTAATCAAAAATCAAATATGGCAGTTTTGGACAATTCTTGTCTCAGATTAGCTAATTTTTAAATTGTACTCCTTGGAAAAATGAATTAAAGGTTGTGGGAAACATCCCAGGGAGGTCCTTTATAAACTTTTAATTATGTTCTTGGGTAATTACTTGTTCGCAATTGACTAATTTTCCAACATTGAAATTACTTAGTTAAGTGAATTGAAGCTTGAAGATGTCTTTTGTTTAAATTTTCAGCATTTTTTCCCAACTGAAAAGCAAACTTGGAAGACATATGAACTTGGAGTTCTTGTTGCTAATTTACTTGTATTAGAATAATTAACTCATTAGGCCAAATGGATCCCATCCATAAAACACCTATGTGTTATAGTTTAATAAGGTTATCTTGGGTCACACCTGAGTAGGCATACATCCCTGTTCTAGAATTTTCTGTTGTGTGTCATAAAAAGCCCTAATGTCAGATGAGCAACACAGGCTTAGCCCACTGAGCCAATTGATATGCATTTTTGCACAGAGATATTTCAAGCTTAAGATATAAGTGTTGAAAATCTTTTAATATCAGTTTATAAACTGACCAATATTCTATAAATTTGGAATTTAGAAATAAAAAAGGAGACACAAATTAATGGTTTTTATCACAATTCACACTAGTATGTAACACATCCCCAGATGGTGACTGTTCTCAGAACAAACATTTAAAAGCATCATGTTTAACAAGATTTTTTTATACAGTTTTCATTAAATAACACAAAGTACTTGTTAGAGTGGATAAAAATAAAGGTTTATCATTGATATTTGCCTAGAGTTTGTAAAAATGTCAAATGAAACTTGACGAAGAAAAACATTATTATTGTCAACCTTTGAGAAACATTCTTTTATTTTATAATACATTGCAAATTCTTATTTTCTATTCAACTCAAAAACTTACAAATTAAACAGTTTTATTTTCAGTATTGAGGAAAAAGTCAAGGTTTTGGGAAATTCACAATGTGGGATGTTTTTTTAAACACAAGAGACTGTCTTGGACCATGGTCACCTTACTGACCTACCGTTATATATACCAATAATGTTAAAGAGCTGTACTTGACTTCAGATCAGATACAGGGGGGTATATCTACATGACCTATCATCAGTATCAATCTCTTGTTATCAGGCTTTTTAATTCTTGGATTTATCATGTTATCAGTTTTTTTTTCTGAAGTCAGTGCCCAGCAGGTCACTCTTAATTATTTGGGTAAAAGAACTTTACAGAGTTTCTTATTTTATAACCATGTGAGATTTGTCAAATAGTTTGTGTTTGTCACAGATTTTAATCATAACTCATAGGTCCATTATCTGTTGACAGATTATAGTAGCTAAGAAGACATTTTTCACAGAGTAGGAAGAAAGACTGTCACTATAAGTCATGCTGAACATCACAACATAGACAATATTTTATTGTGCTTGCTTGGTGTTATGAAATATGGGCAGTATTTTCATGCTCAGTCTGTAAGCAGTTGTTACCCATTTTTAGCTCACCTGGCCAAAGGCCATGTGAGCTATTACCATCACTTGGCGTCCGTCGTCGTCCGTCGTTAACAATT
>JARWCS010000004.1:3523245-3540122 GCA_034783895.1 Geukensia demissa
CAAAGTGTCTTTTGTTCACCTTTCACATTTCAATGTGCTGCGGTCGTATCATGCTGCGCTTGCGAAGCACCTCTGTTTTTTCTGTCTTGCTTAACCCTTGCTGTTGCTTTATCCTTGGTTTTGTGTTGATAGTTGGAAATTTTGTTATGTCTATCATTACTCCGATAACTTTAATATTCATCATTCTGATGCTTTTAAATGTTTTGTTCTGTTGTGATAATAATAAAGTTAATATTGTTCTTTTTAGATTATTTAATACAGACAGAATCAAGATTGTAGATGGTGGCAGTAAAGTGAGAATAAGTAATATAAATGCAGAAGATAATGGTATTTATTCCTGTAGGGCAGAGAATGTGGCTGGGGCCATTGATAGTAAAGTGGACTTCTTACTCAATAAACCAGGTGTGTATCAAATAGTAGAGAATGTGGGCAGGACCATCGATAGTAATCATGACTGCTTGCTTAATATTCCAGGCTTTAGTATCATAAAACAACTCAAATTGAGATTTTCCTCAAATTATTGAGTTATTCCTCAAATATTGAAGATGCTTCATCCCATTGGTCAGTTTTTAAGTTGTGGAGTAATATCCTCAAACTAAGATGTTTAATGGACTTCTTGTTTAATAAACTGATTGACCAGTAAGCATTAGTGTATAAAAAGGTGATGTGGTCTGATTGTCCGTGAGACAACCACCCAAAACAGACATCTTCAGGTTGCCCTAACAATGAGCACATATCGTGCTCTAAGGCAAACTGTAAAAGGCCTCAAAATAAAATGTGATGTAAAAACTATTGGCCAAATAAGTATACAGTGTAAAACATGTACCGGTAACACTTAGACATAACAACAGCGAAATCCACTGGATTTCAGGTTCCAGGCTTGGGACTGGAACATACAGTATATATCAGGGTTATACATGTTTGTGAGCACTCAACCTCCCCCCTAACCTAGGACAGTGATGTAACAAAATGATGTGAAAAAAAACTTTAAATCCATCTGCATAAGATGTAACTTTTAAAGTGGACACATAGTACACAGACAAATAAACAAGAGACAAGAAGTTGTTCTGACCTTGATAAAGTACTTGCTGTTTTTGACTGCTAATTCAAAATCTCAACACAGTTGATAACAAACCTGGTTCTCTTAATCGAAGACATCAAGCAAAACATGTCAAGCTGTAGTGTAAAGGGCTGTCATTGTTCCAACTCAACAATAATAGATTAAAACAGGCCATAAAGGCAAGTTCCACATTTCCTATTTCATAAGTCAAGGGCAGTAAATACACCATGTCTGTCTTATTGCAAGAATATGATACAATTTATGTAACCAGTGATAGATATTTAACAGACTGTTTAAATTTGTGATGGTCTAAGAGGTACAACTTAGCAGTTTACCAAACAAACATTATGTTATGGTTCAATTGATCTCATAAAACATGGATAATTTCCTGTGTTTATACATGCCAAGTTGAGCAATCAGTGTCATTTTTAGAAAAAAAATAACAAAATGACTGTTTCAAGTGCATGTATTTTGTATTTATAAAGGATATTTAATTTTAGACAAAAGACTAGACTTTATTAAATATAGATTGGAAGCAAGATATGGTTTGCTATCAGTTTTGCCCATTTATTGATGGTTTTGCCTGTAATGTAGTACCAGTTACTCTTATGTCAAGTCACAATGTATTGCACTATCAGTGAATGTAACAAATGTTGGCATATACATGTAGTATGACAAAGTCGAGGACATTTACAAGACAATATTTATGAATCTGTTATCAATTTGTCATTAGTGTTTCTTGAGCCTGAAAACTTGATCAATGAGGCAAAATTCTTTACTGACTGACCTTTACATCAAATACATTAGGCAATGTTTGACAAACTGGCATGTACTTGTATTAACACTGAAGTCAAGGACAAATTTGCATGTTGCCATTACAAGTTACTTCTGATTTCCATTTGTGAGATAAAGTGTAGAAAAGGTTTTTAAAGCCAGCTTCCCCATGCTTTTATTTATTTTTGGGTATAGAAAGATACAATTCACATCTTTCCAGCATTGTAATTTGTAATATTCCTGATTGTTATGTTTATATTTTGCTTATCGATGTTCATTATGTCATGAACTCTATATTTCATTTGGTCCATTGATGTAACTAGAAATTCATGAAGTTCTTTTTGACTAATCTTCCTATTTTTTACCCCTAGCATGAATCCAAAAAAGCACTTTACACCCAGTTAAATTTGACTTTGAGTATGTGAGATGTGGATTTTATCTTTCTGGGATATATTTCATATTCTTTCTTTTATATATGATTTGTCTTTAGTGACAAGATTAAAATAAATCTATATACCTAGTGCTTTAGCGTTAATAATTTTTTCTGTAGTTTTAGCACATAGTTATGATTTACATTGATAATATCATTATTTTCACATTAAACTTCTGTGTGTTAATTGCCCATAATTGCTGCAATTAGCAGTAAAAAAAAACAAGCAAACCTCTTTTAATACACTATTGCTAAGTATCAATGCTTTTGTTTTTTTTATGATTTCCAATTTCATACTCATACAATTTAGGGATGTTTTTTTGGTTATATACAACTAATATTTGTATCTAGAATAAAGTAATTAAAAGCAGTATTTTTAGGGGTAATGTTCACATGCTTTTAAGTGAAGATCAAATAGTGCAATTCACTTTCAGTGAAATAGTAAAAACCATTTCTAACATTCAAAGATACATTCTGTCTTTTATACCACACATTAGTGATGGTGCTATTAAATATAAGTTTGATGGGAGACGCTGCAGATTTTAATCTGTTTCAAATGCAGTAATTAAGTGCTTTTTATGATCTTTGTTTAAAAAAACATTTGAAGAATAATTTACAAGTAAAGTTTACAAACATTATGTAACCAAGATACCTTATAGTAGAAATACTTATTTCAAAGGCTCGAGTTAACGGTTGATCTGTTTGTTATCCCCTTGTAACAAAAAAATTGCAGGGGATAAAGTAAGAAGTCAGTATTTTGATACCATTTTGTGAACATTTCAGAATCATCTTCACAACCCTTCCATGAATTTTGACCAAATTTAGGATAAATCTGTAACCTTTTAAATTTTTTAAGGTTATACATGTAGTTAAAGGTCAAGGTCACATGGTCAAATTGTCATTACACACAGTACATCCTTGTGAACATCGGGAATGAACTTCTTCTTTTGGATTTTTTACCATATTTGGTAGTTATATTAAGCCCATAGGAAAATCTGGATCACTTTTAATTTTCATGTCCAAAGGTCAAGGGCATAGTGTCAAATTGTTATTTTTTATGTGATGAGAGGAGGCCACACTTCACATTACCATTGTTATTTCATCAAATCTTTGTAAAGCACATTTACATGATAAATTTATTGCCTTGACAATCTGGAATTACTTTTATCTAACATTTAACTGAATATTGTAATGAATTTAATTTTTTTTTACTTGCTGGACTAATATTTTGCTGGCCATTGGGTATAGTTACTGATCGTTAGGACTGTCTGATAAACCAAACATTCTTATCATGTGTTAGTATTATTTGTATTCTATAATAAATTTTCACATATACAAAATAATGTGGAATGAAACCTCAAAGAGCAAGAGTACTCATGTGATGACTCCACATCGATATGAGTAAGGTTGTGCAATGAATGTTTGAATCCAGATTTATGTGCAGAATCTCAAAACTGCTGTCTCATGGACAATCATGCCACATCTCCTATTTTTATATTTTACTTCAACTCATTGATATAATGTTTTTTCATGTTGTTTCTTTACCGAACTTTAGCCACAAAATGATATGTTTTACTTTAGCTACAAAGTGATATTTTGTACAATGTCAATTTTATTTCTTTGGTGGTAACTGGTTCATTTAGGGACACAATATTTTATATATTTTTATAATAAATTAACAACCAGAGAAGACAAAACTATTTTGTAGTTAGTTAATTGGCTAAACCAAATTAAATGTTTTTGATTTTCTGGCTTGGTAAATCATTTTTCAGAAAGTGACAATATTGTACATTGAGTCTGGAACTGACAGACTACTTCAGATAATCTATCATAAAATTTGGTACTGAGAAGTTTATAGTGTTGAGATTGGTCACACATGAATTGTTTGCACCAAGAAGAACATAAATGGCATTATAATATAAAAGAAAATTTCCATATTCCCTGTGGTATTAGTTTTCGTTACCTAAATGAACTTAAAGATATTAAAACAAAAACATTTATTCCTGATAGCCTAATAGAAAAATGAATTTTTTTGGGTGGTTGTGAAATAGACTGGTTTACCAAAAAGCAACACTAAACAATGTTGTTAATATGGGGAAAGGAATTTGACAATACATGTACTTCAGTTTGATATTGGGTGATATTTTTACACAGGATATTCCTAAACTTTATTTAAGAATTACATGAAATTGATTCTTTACATTTTCATATTAACTACTTAAAGTCTTATTAAGAGCATGTCTAATTGCTTGATTTAATAAATATGAAGATTGAAGATGATGAAAATCAGGTAAAACACTAACTTCAACAGCTACATCATGTTCTTTATGTGAATATAACAAACACAAAGGAGTTGGTTATAAAATATCCATACTTAACGGGCTTCAGTGTCTGGGTTAGTTTTCATGGGTGTATACTTCAGTGTTTTTCATCATATTCATTATTTTTTGGACTTTGAAGTATCCCAGATCAAATATTCTCTTCCCATAAAATTTATTTTTCGTTTGACCTGTTGAGTTAACAGACATCATTTATGATGGGTACTTTACGATAGTTTATGGCAGATCTGAAAGTTATGTAATTATGTTGTAAGTAAAACAAATCATTGTATTTTTTAGAACTTATATTAATGTGGCAATAGTTTCCATATTTAAGCAATATCATGTAACAGAGTTTTGAGTGATGTCAGACTCCATCATTTGCTCCGTAGGATGTTTCTTTCACCCCCACCCCCCCAACCACGACATTTTGTTTGTACTGTATCAACACCTATTGATCACAGTAATTTGCATGTGTGAACAGGCACATGCTTCTATTATTTGGGGTAACTTACCCTCTAGGATTTTTCAATGCTTATTGTCTGAAACTTAAATTTTGGGCTTATTTTCATTGCTAACTGCTCAACGTTGTCCTTGAACTCCAGAAAGAGCTGAGGCTTATGCAATTTGTCATTTGTAATGTTTATGAAAAACTGTAATTAACATCACACTTCTTTAAATGCCTCATCATTTATCCAGAACATGGAATCAAACACCGAACTTTAAGTGCTATGTTTCTGAAAGAATTTTATGTTCCCTGGAGGAGTTTCTAAAGAAGGGAAAGTGAGAGTTGTGTCTTTTTAATGTAATGACACAATTTGTCTACTGAATGGTTGAAGATGTTGTAATTAAAAGCAGGTCATTTTTATGTCAAACATATGGACCACATACAAGATTGCTACCAGGATAATCAAACAATAAGCAATAATACATTAACAAATATAAACTAGCCTTTAATATTCATAACATCTTAAGACTTCAAAGACAAAGTTTTATGTGTGGTAACTGTTTTACATGGTTCTGTTTGGTTTTTTGCAGCACCGGGTACCCCACATCTGATTGAGGACAAGTTCACAAGGTCACTACTGATAATGAAGCATGATCCAGCATGGCTTGACTGTCCATTTGTAGATGCTTTCAGAATAGACTGGTTTTCTACTCATGAAAAGATTACAAACAGTTCCAGGTATGTTACTTAAACCAAGCTTTGACCTTCATAGATTCCTTTAATCTAATGTAATTCAAATGAATTTTAAGTTGTAGTAAATGCTTTAGAGAATTTAGTTTTCTGTTGAAAGTTGAAGGGCTATTTTATATTTGGACTTGTTTTGCCCTTCAAAGTTTCTGCTCAACCCCCATCTTTCTATGTGCTAAAATCTCTGTTTTTAAAGTGTTTTGTTCAGCTTACCGGTATTATTTTAGTTTTCATGATTTGTTTTTGTCATATATTGAGTTTGTCATTTCTGTTGACTTGGCTGGTCAACCCTTTTATTTTCTCTTCTTTCCTTTTCTGTATCCTTGTATCTCAGTAAAAGAAACGTTGACTTATCAATATTATATGTTACCTTATCAAACTTCTTCTTATTAAACAACATTGAAAAAACCTACCAGCTCAACCCATGTGATAAAATTTGTCAGTTACCTGTCAAAGTTCGCTGGTTCATACATTCATACTTTCACCACCAATAAAACTGACTGCCACAATATGACAGAAATATTGTATAATATGGCACAAACCCCAAACAGACAAACAAAAACCTCCCAAATTTATTTTAAATTGTGCAGCCAACCTCAGCCATAGCAGTATGTTATAGATGTATTGGGTGGAATTCAAAATCATTATTGTTTTGAAATGTTAGGCAGTTTTATATCCTGGGTGAAACATAGCTTATCACCAGTTAATTTCTGTTTTATACAACTAACTTCTATGTTTCCTTTAGTTAGACACTTTTATTTTGATTCTATAAAATGGGGTTTATTTGAAAATAACTATGCAACTGTGATAACCAAGTTCTCATTTTGTAAACAATTATGTAATGTATCACAAATTGCTGACTATTTTAGGCACACTGTTTATCCAAATGGTACCCTATATTTTCCCCGTGTAAGACCTGCTGATGAGGGTAGTTATCGATGTGAAGGTCTGGGGAGCAGTCGAGACATTCCAGCTCAGACATTTACATCAGAACTGATGTTAACAAGTATGTATTTTATGTATTTTGTGAAAGGTTTTGATAAAAATTAACCAGAGTTACAGTTCTGTTCTAAAAATATTTCACTAAAACCAAAGTTTATTTTTCCTTGAACAGCCATGTTTAGTGTCTATCAGATCATGTTTATTGTCCCCAAATTAAAACAAAGGTAACCCATGGTCATCATTTAACAATTAACCTATGAGTTAACCATTTTTATCCTTGAAAAAATAATCTATTTATAACTTTAAAGTTATGGTTAACCAAACTATTGGAAACTCATTATTTTTTCCATGAATAAACCCAGTAGGTACTCATCTGACCAAAAGGGTCTTTGGTGCTATTGCTGTCATTTTGCATTCACCCTCAGTCCAATATCTGTCATATTTTTACATTTAAACTTTGAACATATTCTGGTGGACCACTGAATGGATTGAAATTAAACTTGGAACAAATGTTCCTTGCAAACTCCCTTCTGTTTAGGTATCATTCCATCATTGATCATCAAAGATTACCTCTTGCAGCGGACTTACTTTAACATTTGACGTCATACAATGTTTTCTTGAGAACCTCTTAATGGATTGACTTCAAACAGGGTCCAAATATTCTTTACAAGGGTCTTCACAAGAATGGGTTGTTACAAAACGGCGATCAGTGGGATATTTATTTTAACCAAGCTTGAAGAAAAATTCACACAGACAACATCTTTTTGTGGACCATGCAATGGATTAAAAAAAACTAGTGTTGTTATTTGGAGCTTTTCCAGCATCAAAGATGGTCATAAAGACATCAAACTTAGTTTAACATTATGTTTATTGGTTGGGAAATGTCATCTAAATACAATAATCAATGTGCTACTTTCCAGCATTCCAGTCAAAGGAATCTTTGGTTTACAAAAATTTAAATCATTAATAATTAATGACATGTATTGTTCCCCTTCAAAAAATCAGTGATATTCCATGTTTTATGTAAACTTAAATTTGTTCTTTATAATGTAAAGTGCATTGTATGTTTACTGAAGCCATGACAAAAAAAACCCAAACAGATTGAAGATTTGAAATGATTTGTAGAGTTGCATCTGGTTTGAGAATAAGAAAGACAAATTGGTGATTTCGATACCCAGGCGTCTTGCTGGTTACATTTCATCTTTTGACTCGAAAGATGACTTGTTTTATCTAATAGATATAATAAATCAGTAATCCTATACAAAAACATTCACCAAACATTCGCATGATTTTTAAAAATTTGATGTAATATTTCATTGTAAAATTGTTCTTTAACTTGAACTAAAAGTGGAAAGGTTTGCTTGTTCCAAGTCAGCAGTCGAGGTCATTAGTTGGTTATTTGTCTTTGACTTAGTTTTTTTTGTATTTATATGTATAAGAATGAATTTTTTTGTATTTACATGTATAAAATTGAGGTAAGATTTGCTTAATTTTATACATACATGTTTTATTTTTGGGTAGATCTAGAGATTTACCTTCCTACTATTTAATGAGAAAGACTATTGTTTTGGCAAAGTGTGCATCTCCTAAATGCTTGAAAAATGTCTATGTGTCCAACACCAAGTGCCTTTATTTTAGTAATATATTTTCACTTGATTTGGAGGACATACCTGTTAAGACTTTAAAAAATTGAATGTGATCAAGGGATATATTAAGAGTCCTTGACTGAATACTCAGCCCTCAAGTTGGTGTTAGAAGCCAGAAGGAATTGACACCAATAGTAATATAGTTTAAAGATCAGTTTTTGATATTTCCACCCTGTCATTCTTTTCAGAAATTTATCACATTTCAAAAAATATTTATTAAGAAACTTGTCCATGAATAATTGTCACCAAAACTGATAAAGTCAAAGATCAGCTATGATCCTTCACTGCACATGTGGATATTAAATTAATGATTTATTCCAATGTCAGTCTCTCTCCATACCTACAGCATTTAAAGATTAAACCATATATCTTTTACTTTTCCCCTGCTTTTTGTAATTCACTTAATTTTAGAAAAAAGATAGTTTTGGTGTTATTCACAATTATCAATCACAAGAAATAAAAGTTGGCCCAGTTGATCTTTATGTAATTGATAAATGACAAAATATTTCTTTAATATGTTATATTATCTCACTGAATGGTGGATAAATAATTACCTTCACAGCATCTGTATGCACTGTTAATGCACTTTTTATGGTGAAGATGATCTTTTTCAAAATCTTTTATTCATGAAAAATCATAATTTATTTGGATAAGCATATGTTTTGTAAATGAATATCACATTAGTCAAATGGATAAAAGTACAGATTTTTCTTAATTTGAAGAGAAAATGGTTAACGCATGTTTTAAAACTTCAGCCACTAAATTTGCTTAATTTCAGTAATCCTTAACTGAAAAAATGACCAATGAGCTGTTATTATTGAAAGCTGTGTTTTGCGGCAAAACTCAATCTAAGCCAAGGGTCGATATTTATTGTGTAGTTCAATTTGGTCCATTTGTAATAATTAAGTGTCCATGTCCTAGCAGGCGAGCCCCAACCTTCAGAGAAGCAGAGGGATGCTTATCCATTTTGCTTATGTACTGCTTCTATACATACTAACTGATATTTTGTCAATGAGGAAAGTAGCACACAATTGATGAACACAAATTTGTAAGAGACAACAGCAAGTTGGAATCTGGGAATGGGGAAGGAAACGATAAGTTTATGACTTATCATGCTTATTTATTAAGGAACCCAGTTTTTAGCTCACTTGACCCAATGGGTCACTCCTGAGGACAAATAAAAGGATTAAAACTAAATATGGTATGAGGTGCTGCTCAAATGTTGTTACTTTGGTACCAATCTCTTAGCTGGGAACTTTGTTTAAAAAAAGGACCTTAAAGGGGATACATACAAAAGATTTCTTCTAGAAAACCTTTGGATTGATTGAAACCAAACATAGTTTAAAAGTTTCTTAGATGCAGACCAAGTTGTGTTAATTAAATGCTAATCAGTTATCCAAGATGGCCACCCAAGGGACTTAGTTAAACATCAGAATATGTGTAAAATATATACAAAAGACTTCTTCTGAAAAACCAGTGAATGAATGGTAATCAAATATGGCCTGCATGTTTCCAATGAAGTGGTAATCAAGTGTTGTATCTTTGGTTTTCAGATAAAATGTTATTCTTGCACCACACCCTTCCTGAATACTGTAAATGTGGTTATTTTCGTGGGGTGTTATTTTTGCCAAATATGAATTGTAATATTTCGCGTTTGTATAAATTTCCTGGAATAAGTCATTTATATAGTAATATCTTAACAACATTTTACATTCGCGGGTACATTATGACAGTATTATTTCCCTTTGACATTAAGCAGCAATCCATTAATCAAATGATAAAGAGCTCTTAGGGAGAAAACTCAGGTATCACAATTTTTCTGGGTTTCTTCTTCCGGTCAGCAAACCTCAATTAGGGCAAAATGGTGGTTACTGCAGAGATATCAGAATTATATATACATTTAATATTACAAAAACAGTATAAATGATTCATTAGATCAAAACTGATGCATTCAGGAATTTTATAACATTTTATTTTTTTGCTGTTATTCCATTTTTATTATGCATTATCAACATCTGGTTCTGTGAGATAAATTGAGATGTCATGTAAAATGTCTTTGGTTGCAATGCAGATATGACTTTGTGACATTACAAAATTACCAGTTTTCTCAAAATTGTCATTTGGTCTTAATAAACTAATTACATCACAAGAAATACAGTTATTTTTTAATTGTAAAAAGTGTTAAGGAACAGCTGAAAGTGATTTTTGTATTCCCAAGAGAGTCATTTGTTTGATGGTATCAGCTCTCTAATGATACAGTGTCCAATAGTCAATATAGTTTTTAGTGAAATTTTTAAAGCAGTAACAAAGGTCATTTAAGATGAAGTAACAAAAGGAGTATCAAAAATAAAAACAATATATAATCTTTATTTAATTATAAATTAGTCTGTTGAATAACTAAAGTTTGCCAAATTTATAGGTTCAGCCAACTCACAGGATTTTTATTTAAGTTAGTGATTAGGTAAACTTGGTCAACACACTCACAGAACTTATATTAGAGTTTTGTGGAAAAACTCAGATGACTCATTAACAGGAGTTACATTATAGTTTGTGAGTAGTAAATTTGGCTGACAAGCTTACAGAACATATATTACAGTTTGTGAGTAAATGAACTCAGCCAACTTACTCACAGGACTTATATGTAGAGTTTGGGATTAGTCAACTCACACACAAGATTTATATTAGAGTTTGTGATTAGTAAACTTGGTCAACGTACTCACATGACTTATATTAGAGTTTTGAGAGTAAATTCAGATGACTCACTCACAGGAGTTTTATTAGAGTTTTTGAGTAGTAAACTTGGTAGACTCACTCACAGGAAAAATATTACAGTTTGTGAGTAAATAAACACAGACAACTTACTCACAGGATTAATATTAGAGTTTGTGAATAAGTTGACACTTGAAAACTTTTGTAAAATAGCATTTATTGCTAAGTTAATGTCTAAATAATACACTAAAATCAAGTCACACAAAACAACAGTTTGGCAGGTATATTTGATTACACGATGTAAACTAAAAGAATTGTTTTCAATGCATGATCTTTATATGATGCCTAAATATTAACAAATAGAATTTTTTCTATGTAACTTGCAGGCATCTTAACCATCTTTACCAATTACGCATATATGACTTTCATGTATGATATTGTATGTAGCTTTATTATTGCACTATATAGTGAATAAGGCTCTCTTTTCCTAGTCACATTAAATATTTATAAATGGCCACGGTTTGACTGCTATTTCACACAATAATAGCATTTAAATGTTTTTGGAGATCTTTTCTGGCAACAAAATCAAACTTGATTGCACAATTTATTCTTCTATCAATTTAGCAGTCACCATAATGACTATCAAGTGCCTAAGCGGCCCCTTAGGACCATGTTATAATATATAAACATACCAGAAGATGGTATTTAGATGTAATCCCTCTTGTGAATAGAGATATATACTTTATGCCAGCTTCTGATGCATTCTCTGACTTTGTTATCACAGTACTTAACAAAATCAGCTTTTTATCAGGAAATTTCCAAGCAGATACAGTAGTTTTGACACCTTGATATACAGTGGAGACCTTAGTGTCTTATCTGTTTATTATACAAATTTCTGGTTTTTCTGTATTGCATAAGAACATAAAAAATGTATGCATCATCTTTGATGTTATTCTCAAATGGAAATAAATGAAATAGGTGAAAGAATTTTTCATAAATTTTTTGGAATTGTTGTTTTTTATTGTTGATCAACAAACAGATTAGTGTCAAGTACATTTGGCTAAGAATTGCAAAACAAAGCTTTCTGTCTAATTAAAGTTTATTATAAATTTACAAATGAACCTCTTTCACACTTCATTTTGGCATGAAGAAAACAAACAAAATAAGCCAAGGTATGCATTTTCTTACAGGTTGAGGGTTACTTAGCTTAGTTTTCTTGAAGCTTGGAAGATATGTACAGGTTGAGGGTTACTTAGCTCAGTTTTCTTGAAACTTGGAAGATATATGAAATTTAGTAAATGTAGCAATATACACTAAAATTCATTTCTTATGATTAATTTGATTTTAAAATGCAGGGAAACAAAATGATTAAAAATCTAATGACAGGGAATATTTCTCTCCTTTGCACTAAAAGTGTAATGGAAAAGGATGGGATGGCACCACTGAGAAAAAGATATTAAATCTGTGATATAGTAGAAATTTATTTCATTGTAGAATTCCAATTTTACTGTTAGGATTGAGTTGCCATTAGGGAAATCTGTTATTTACAAAATGAGCATTTTGCAGCAGACTTGATGGAAATTGGATGTGTTATTTGATAACAAAATGTGTAAATATGGCATGTTTTGTCTATTATTCTGTAATAAGTATCTGATGCTAATAAATTGTACAATAAACGAACATGAAGCCAGACTTTAATAATGTCGAGATATAGATGTAATCCTATTGTATCGCTATAATTGGTAATGTTGCTGTGGTTAATAGAAAACTTTCCATTAGGTTGTAAAAATAAGACAAATCTGCCAGATTCATCAACTGAGTGCAGAGAAAAACTGTTGAATCACGAAACCTTAATCCGCTTCAAGTTATAATTTCTCTAATAACCAATTTACATGGCTGATATAGGTTCGTGTTCACTGTAATTCTGTAGAACATTATCTGTTTATAAGACCGTCAGAAAATGAGTGACATCCCTTGATTGGGATAAAACAAGCTCATTTACTTGTTACTGTGACAAATAAGGTTCTGTAATAACTATTTGTTATCATTTGTCTGCGAGTGACATTAATATGGTTGGAATAAAGGAGTATTTAATCCTTCTGATTCATGCTATATGAACGGGGATGCTAATGGGCTTTCTTATTCTACTCCTTATTTTTCAGAAAGTTGGATCTTAACAATCAGAAAGCTTTGTTTTTATTTCTGTTAAGATTTTTATCTTTTTTTCTGAACACACAGAGTCTCAAGAAAAAAGTGTTTTAAAGGATGTCCTTCAGGCACCAGTAGTGTCTTTAAGCCAAGTTGGAAGACACAACATTGGCTTAAGATATCTCAGGACTACTTGCAGTGGGGCAGAGATAATTTGATAATATGGGTCTCTATATATTGGAGAAACTACAAAGATTTTCACCTATTCTACATTATCTATAATAGAAATTCTTCCAATTTTTAAGATGTACACCATGTATCAATTATATTTTGGAAGTTTTTTGGATACATTTTGAGTCAGCTGGAGGTTTCACAAGTGTTCATTTTAGAAAGGTTTAGATAATTTTGAGTCAGCCTGAGGTTTCACAAGTGTTTAGTTTAGACAGGTTTAGATAATTTTGAGTCAGCCTGAGCATTTCGATCAGGTTTGATAATTTTGTGTCAGCCTAAGGTTTCACAAGTGTTTAGTTTAGACAGGTTTAGATAAATTTGAGTCAGACTTTCTTTAACAGGTGTTAAGTTTAGACAGGTTTAGATAATTTTGGTCAGTCTGAGGTTTCACAGGTGTTCAGATTAGACAGGTTTTGGTATTTTTGAGTGTTTAGTTAGAAGGTTTTACTTTAAATCTATATTTGGGAAGTTAGAAATCATTGCTTTCCAAAGACAATTACATTTCCTATGACATCCAATGTGACCTTCATGTCCTGGTCAATACCGGTCAACTCCAATGGTCATAGATCATGATTAGCTGTGAAACAGGACATTGTTGTACAAGTAATGATGGGATAATGATGTGTCAGAAGGAAATAATTATCTGGTCACTTCTCATGCAACATGTGCTTAGTCATATAATTATTGGTCATCTTACAGCCAGTGGTCAATAAGTCAGAGAATCAGTGGTCATCTGATAGCCACTGGTCAATAAGATTTTGTTTGCCTTGCTATAGTTAATTGTAACCAGTGTCTTGTCCAGTAATTCCATGTTATTAGAAAAAAAAAGCCAAGCTTTAGAAATAATACTTGACAAGAGATGACAGATAATTGAAAAATAAAGTATGATAGAATGCAATTTAAAATGGGGTTTTGTAAAGGAACAAGATGTTTCAGGGGGTAGAAACAAACAAAGAGATTTTTTATTTAGTTTCTTTTTGTAATATGACTCAGATTTGGACAAAAGGAAGTTGAGTTTGACGCTGATGTTGAATCCCATGGTAGTATCAGAAGTTTTAAATATTACTTTTGACTTTTTTTTCTTTTTAGAATTAGAAGATTTCAGAATGGATTCGTTTGAGCCTCGACTGATACCCAACTTCCCCATTGTTGTTCCAATACACAGTCCATTTCAAGTCAAAGTATTCCTGCCGTATGGACAACCAGAACCACAGATCAGGTGAGAGGATTGCCAGCCTTATTAGCTTGCTAGCTTTTTTGTGTCATCTGCTGTCTAGCAGCGCAATATTTAGATCAGTAACATAAAAAGTTTGACCTCTTACTTCATGAATGGATTCAGTATTAGAATGAGATAATTCTTTTAATGGGAAGTCAAAGGACATTGTTTGTGACCAATAAAATGGGAGAATTTTACATTTATTTTGTGGGGGTTTTAAGCAGTAATATACCGCATTAAAAAAACACCTCTACCATCCACTTTAATAATCCATGGTATTCAACTACCGGGTAATTTCTATGACTTTACAAGATCTTCCTACATCTTCTTGTTTCGCTTCAAAGAAGGACTATAAAAATATTTGTAACATTCTTCTGGTTCAATATGCAGTGTCCCACCATATCAATAAGAATTTAAAGTGTCCTTCCATAAATTTTTAAGTGTCCCACCATATCAAAATACATGTAAATCAGGATTTAATTGTGTGCCAATCAAAAACTGGCAAGTTCTAGAAGAGTTTTGATTAACCCTACTAGATGAAAATTAATATATTATTACACAGATTTTGAAAATACAGGATTTTTTTAGTCAATATTCTGTTTGCAATAAGTTCATAAACCATATAAATTGTGATGTTTTTTTTTTTAAATCTGGTAAATAAATTAAGAATTGAAATGTGTAGTGTGATAAATGGCAGTTTAGATTGCTATCTAAGTTAAGTAGTTAATTCTTGGATTATACTTCCAGCAACCTAATTTCCTTTATTACACTTTTTAACGATAATATCAGAGAATAAGATCAGCCATTAACCTACACTGTTATAATGATGAAAAAAATTGTCAATGAAAACATCCTGTTCGTATAAAATTAAGTGCAATAAAAAAAATGACAGATTTAATAAAAGTGTGTTGAAATTTTCATCCTCTCTGCCCTGTAGAAACTAGTCTTTAAATGTATGCAGAGAGATGTAATTATGAACTGGTAAAGAGTAAGTTTTTGGCATAAAATGAGTACACTTAATTATACACTAACAAAAAGTTTTAAAAACATTTAAAAACACTATTAGATAGCTATTCTGGAGAAATTGAGAGCTTAAAAACATATAAATGTGTATGATATGATGCCAGAACATTTGATTTTACCATTAATGTATAATTACTGGGTGTTACAGAAGATCCTCTACAATTACTGTACAGAGACATAATTATCATTAATTAAACATCCATGTCCTAAGAAAATATTCCTTGTAACACCAACTAAATAACAGCATTTCTACCTTTGATGCTATCTTATATCAAAGGATGGTTTTAATCATAATATGGTACAAATTAATTTAAGTCAAATTATTGTGGTATAACAGTGAAGTACTTGATGTTCTCTGTATACCTTGTTATCTAACTGTAAATATTTTCGTGTTTATACTTAGAAAATTCTTGTCTACAAATTAAATGGAGGAATTCACTGCTCTATTTTAAAGTGCCTTGCAGAGTGTTTAAAGTATACTGTGACATTGTAGCTTTATAAAGTTGTCACTCATGATTAGTAATGATAGTCTTTCGTATAAAAATAGAAGATGTGGCATGATTGTCCATGAGACAGCCACCCACCAAATGACAGACTGTTAGACCAGATAAAAAATGACCTTATAAGACATGTGACCACGGTCCATTTATAGTACACTTTTGAAGATGATCGCAGATATGTTTTGAAAATACATGTGGGAGTTTTTAAGACCTTTTTAGCTCACCTGGCGGAAGGTCATATGAGCTATTGCCGTCACTTGGTGTCCGTCGTCGTTAACTTTTAGAAAAAAATCTTCTCCTCTGAAACTACTGAATGGATTTTGCTGCAACTTTGTATGATTGTTCCTTAGGGTATTCTGCACAAAGTTTGTGCTTCGATTTTTTGATTCATTGAAAAACATGGCTGCCGTTACTAAAAATAGAACATAGGGGTCTGACCATAGATTTTGGCATATATTTCAAAAAACGTAAACTTTAGCCAAATTCTGACATAGGATAAGAGTGTTCAGAATGATGAAATCTATCTGTGGTGAAATTTTTGTGGAAATCCCTTATCTCTTGTAGGAGTTATGGCCCCTTTTAGATGTTTTTTTAGCTGATTTTGAAGTTAAAAGTTTTAAAAATCTTCTCCTCTGAAACTACTGAATAGATTTAGATGAAACTTTGTATGGTTGTTCCTTAGGGT
>JARWCS010000004.1:3550237-3561556 GCA_034783895.1 Geukensia demissa
GTCGGCCCAGAGTCAGAATAATGTGTCTGGGTAAAGTGGCAAGTCTTCCTGCGGACTGTTGCTTTTGTGAGCTAGCATGTTAAAAATCCGGCTCAGCGTGTCGGTCTAGTACAAAACAGGGTTCATCATCATCATCATCATTCATTAATATGCTCTCGTCCAGAATATGCATGAAATACTTGCCACTGGACGTTCAGCAACATTCAATCAATCAATCATATTGTGTTTCATTGTTGTTATAAGGTATAGTTTGTAGTTCTCAAAATGTGACTGATGTTTTGTGTTCATTTTCTGAAAGTAGCAGGAAATAGGACTTGACTGTGTGGATTCCATGATCTGTACCATATTTGATCAAGTTTCTTGAAGAACTAGCAAAATAAATTCAATTAAATTACTTTCTTCATGATTTTTTTAAATTTATTTAAATCATTCAAATATTTAATGGTAAGGTAATTTGTACCAGGGTATTCACCAGCCATGTTGTCAGACTTGTCTGACATGAAAATTATCAAATAATGTTTTATAGAAATTTTCTGCATTTGTTTAGGCCACATAGAAGTTGTTCTACTGCTGGATTTGGCTTCCTATTTCAATTTGTTTGTATTTGAGTACTTCTTGTACTATATTTGGTTCTTGGACCACCTTTGTTTTGGTTCTTATGCTACTGATGAGAGGTTACTCTTTGAAATGTACATATAGCATAAAAAATCACAATATCTATTGGTACACTTGTATTTTACACAGTGAGAAAGGTGCAAAGGCTTTTGCCAATTTACCAGCTTTAACTCTCCAAATTACCTGTCTCACCTTACAACAGTTAAAATGTACCAGATTGTATCATTTAAGCTGTATAATGCATTATCAAGTATAAATTATGGAATAACACAATATTCTGACAAGATTAAATTTTTCTCTCTGTGTGAAAAAAAATAAAAATGACAAAGTTACAAATTGTGTCATTAGGCATTTCATGTAAAATAAATGTGATCCCCATTTTACTTAGTAAAGGATTTGCTGAAAAGAAACGGCTGTGGGTTAAAATTTATGGTGACAGGTTGACATTAAAATGTTACCATTGCACAGCAACTATCATAAATTTTGACACTGGTTGCAAACAACAAGGTTTTCTGATCATTTCAAGTTAAATTCAACCTTGATTTAATATATGTTGTATAAATCAGGTTAATGCATAATCAGACTGATATATCTAATCTGGCCTTATAAATAAAGTATTTTAACTTTAATTCTTGGCTCATTTATTGTCTAACTCTACTAGGAATTAATCATCTTAACTTTCTACCGCATTAATATGCTCTCGTCCTGAAAATTTTCTAAACTATTGTTTATTGCAAATGCCTGCAATTTTGTAGCTTCGTATGACTTTTGGTACGGATATAACAATGGTGGCAGTATATCAGGATCTTATTGGACGTTTGTTGTGTTATTATGGACCAGTTTATCAGGATTCTACACGACATTCCAATCCTTTCCAAGGATAAGTTAATGCACATTGGATGCATGGCTAAATCCTAAAACTTTTATTTATATCTACGACTGTTTTGAAATAAAGATGTTTATATTTGATAAGAAACTGTCTTTGTTTTCCGCTTTTACTAATGCAAATCCATCATGTATGCATTGTGAAGCAGCCAAGCATATATTTTCTGTAAAATAAGAACTGACATATTTGGTTAAATTACAATGTTTTTCTCTCTGCTACATAGCAATTTGATTTAAAACAGATCCTTTAAAATGGAATGTTGTCAAATGTTTGTAAATGATCCATATTTTGATCAGATTGTGCTTCATAGGTGTATCAAATCCTGTGACAATGATAAATTTCTCTGTGCAAAAGTTTGTATAGAGTTTCTGCTTGCAAGTGGAATGCTTTGCATATTTGATGGTTTTGCATGCAAAAGCATTGGGATTATATACTATATGGGCATGGCTACCACTACATTATTCATTCGAGGAATATGTACACCATCAAACGACAAGTTTTACTTAAAGCCAGATTAACGAGTCAAACAAAGGTCATGGATTTGTGCTGATATTAAACTTTCTTGTAAAGTGGTTGATCTGACAGCACTAGAGAGCTGTTAAGTTATACTTCAATTGGATAATAGGTTTACAGAAAGAAGAAAAGATTTAAAAAGTATTCTTCCAAATATAGTGTTGTATATAAAAAGAACAGAGTTACAATGTAGATCTGATGGTCAAATGAATATTCAGTTTAGTGCAATTTATTGATTCTCTTTACTCTTTTAATTAAAAACCACTTAAGGTATATGTACCAAAATGAAAATGGTGGTCAATAATTTTTTTTCTTTGAAATATTAATTTCTCAACAATTCATATCAATCATAATTCCTTTTCTTCAAAAATTATTCTGATAATAAAATTATCTGAAAAACCTATGGTAATCGTCAAGATTGAAAATGTTTTTTAAAAGTTCACCAATTTTTTGCCTAGGTCTTTATGTTAGTTTCCTCTAGAAAATCAGAGTCTTTTTATGTCACATGGTTAAATTGTGGTCCATCGATGGTACAATGATAGTGTTAGAATGTATTGGTACTATATGATGATTGGCAGTGAAGTAATGTTTATGTAAGGAAATACACATACTCAGTATTCCTTCAACAAGCTAATTAATAACCCATTACACAAGTCATTAACTGGCACAGTGATTGGTAAAATAATTGGTTTAGAGGTGTGAGCCAGGTAACAGTCATTGATAACAAAATAATCATGATTAATACAGTCTCAGTAGTACATGTAACTTATATATACTGGCCACCCATGGAATTAAAAGCTGGTTTATAAAAGGTATTTTGGCTCCAGAATACTGTTTAAAGCCAGTATTATAAATGATAGGTTAAATGTAGTCAGAATTTTTTAAGTATGCTATGACAGATGGATCAGTTTGATGACTGATTAGTGAGGACATTTTGTTGATATTTAAATTTCAGCAACAAAACTTTTTTGTCAGTTGTAAAACTTCACACAACATCAACTCCTCAAACAAAATTAATAACCCCAAAGAATTTCTATCAAAATGAAGATGTTCAGTATTTTGTCAAATTAACTGATTGTTTACCATGGACAATATTAAACCAATGAAATTTGAGTGTATTTTATCACAGAACAAAAATTGCCAAGGAGACTAAATATATGATATTGCAGAAATTATATGATATTACAGAAATTATATGATATTAAAAAATTAAAATGAGTTTAATACAAATGCTTAAATATAAGCTTGATCATCATAAAATGGCAGCAAATGTAATTGTGTAAATTCAGTAATTAATATGATTTCAGGGGCATCAGAAGTTGGTAAAGATGGTGTAGTGGAGGAAGAGGGTATAGACATGGTGAAGACCATCATCATTGCTGTGTGTAGTGCCGGGGCCTATTTTGCTCTTGTGATAGCTTTGACCGCATACTTCAGTTACAGGCTGTTTATGAGGAGAAAAAGATTTAGTAAAGCTATGGGTATGAAACTAGATGATTTAAGTATTTTATGTTTGCTGAGTTGATTGGCAGAGTCTACAATAAAGTTTACCTTAAACACTTTGAGAAAGGATTGTACACATAAATACAATTCATTGTATGCTGATGTGTTTATGGAGGAAGCAAACATCCAGCTTGAGTTTTAAAAATGTGACCTTGATTTTTACAATTCATTGGCTATCTTCATGTTACTTTCTCCAGTCACAATGTAAATAAGTATATTGATGGACCTTGTTGAGAACTGGCCATATTGGTCAGAATGACCTGGATTTTTTCTTAGGAACCAAAAACATTTTTAAAAGACATAATATCATGTTTTGTTGTTCTAGTATTACAGATGTATGTTAGTAAAGATACAACCATTTAATTATATATAAATGTTCCAAATTTAACCATAATGTCCAACGTTTCGACCAACCAGGTCTTCATCAGGGAAAATGTCTTGGCACAGATTACATATTGTCAGCCATTTGCACTGCCATTGAAATCCAAATGTGATTATTTACCATAAATTTGGAACAATTATTTGTGACTTTTCCCTGAAGGAAATAAAAGATACAAGCATTTAATTATATAAAAGTTATTGTTAACCTTCCCATGATGCACCACTCCCTGAGATTGATTTATTTGTTGCTACAGAGGTTAAATTAACTGTCAGTGACCACAGCATCCCATGTTATTTAAATTAACTAATTGTAAAAGAGACCATTGAAATAAGTTAAGTTATATCACATGTTTGATTTGATCTATGGAAATAATGCTTGTGTAACATAAATCCAGTCCCCCATGAAATATTGTCCACTTATTCTATTGTTCCCTCAGATAAATTTTGAGGCCAGAATAAAACATATTGATGACCATGGAGCATTGTCTTCTTGGTTTTTCTTAAGAAATGAATAAATAACAGAAAAGACACTAATACTTTTGTTTAACATTTGAACAAGAATGGAAAATTTATATTGAACATTTACTGTAATTCATTTACAAGGGTTTTAATAACACCACAGCTGTGTTGGGATTATATATTTAGTTAATAATGTTTAGTCTTTACTTTATAAATAGAGTACACTTATCAGTTTGTAAACTATCATACCCTCTCTCTCTTCTTACAGTGAAATCAGAAAATGGTGACGCTAACAGAGAACAACATGAACTCTTGGTAAAAGACCGAGACAGTGAATCACGTACACAGCTACGTAGTGATAGTGATAACAGGTCACATGTTTCTGGAATGAGCTCTCATCCATCACATTCATCACAGTCACAATCAACTACATCACAATCACACTCACAGAGAAGTCGTAGGGGGAGCTATGATCGACTTGTATTCCCTCGCCATGATCTGGTTACCATAGGAATGCTGGGTAAGACTTGCTTTGCCAAAAAACCTGAATTGTTAAATTTTGTGATTGTCCAATAGACAATAATCAGATTTGAAATGTGTTAAAACAGATACACAAACCTTCATTAACTCTGAACAAACCTTGTACCACAGCTGACTATCACAGACATTTATCGAATATCAAAGTTTATATTACAAACACATTATTAAGCCCATAATTTAAAAACTCCATATATTTTTTGTTAAAATTAAAAATGGGAAAAGCTTTTTTATTGTCATGTCTTTTGAAAGACTCCTTAACACAAAATTCTAAGAATGGAGATACACGTTATATTTAAAAGAAAGAATATGAAATATATGCCATAAAGACAGGATCCACATCTCAGATATGTTTATAAAAATATCAGAGAGCCAAATTTACCTGGGGGTAAATCTGGATTTACCTTCATAAGACACCGTCACAAGCTAGGGGCCAGAAATAGGAAGATAGTAAAACTTCATGAATGTTTCATTCATGGATCAAATGAAATATACAATTCGTTAAGAAGTGAATGCCAATAAGCCAGTTTAAAATTACAATGTCGAGAAGATATCGTTTACATCATTCCAAATTTGTAATTTGGAAAATTCCGTTATTGTTTGGAAAGATGCAAACTGTATCTTTCCAACAGGCATTCAAGTACCCAAAAATAAATAAGAGCATATAACTCAAGCACGGGTAAGCTTTTTATGACCTTCACACAGCACAAGAGAAAAACTCCGTAATAATATTTAAAATAAAGAATACTGTTAAACATGGTAAACTATCATCAAGTATTCAATCTTGTTAAACATGATGAAATTAATGGCTGTAATTTTCTATGATTTTGTTGTTTTGTTCTGTCAACAACATTCAAAATCCCAAGAACATCTCCAAACATAAAAACAGTAAGTGACAATAATACCAGTGCAGAAAGGTAACATTTTGTCTTTTTGAACCAGGGAAAGGACTGTTTGGTGATGTGTTCTTAGCTAAAGCCAGAGGAATCAAAGACTATGAACCAGAAACCTTAGTAGTAGTCAAATCATTGCTCGTAAAAGATGAACATTTATACTTTGAGTTCCGACAGGAATTAGATATGTACTCCAAACTTGATCATCCCTGTATAGCCAAAGTATTAGGAGTATGTAAGGAAATGGAACCACAGTTTGTCATCACAGAATACTGTGACTGGGTAGGTTGTATTTAATGTCATCACAGAATACTGTGACTGGGTAGGTTGTATTCTATATGTTTAGAATGTTGTCCTTTTGATTTCACAGAATGTTTGGATTACATTAGGTTTTATATAAAATTTCTATATTCACAGAATGTTATGACTTTGATAGGTTTCATACACAGAATGATTTAATATTCTTAAAGTTTATGCAGTTGGTTATTACATAAATGATAAGATGTAGGCTTCATAGAATGTATTGACACCCACTCAAACTCATTATTAAGAATTTGATGTCATCTCTGTTGTAAAAAGAAGTTTTTACCGTTAAAAACTGAACAATATCATGTTTGCTGTCAGCTAACCATAATCAAGAATGAAAGTGTTGTCATAGTAATGAATAAAATTCACAAGACTTCAACAGAATTTTTCAGTTTATTTCATCCAGTTCAGATGTTTTAATACAGATAGTTTACTGGAAATATTTTGATCATATTGTTTCATAAAACCATTATTTGAGTTATTTTTGAGTTAAAAATTAATGATGTTGGATGTTAATACTTATTTAGTACAGATCATGAGTATACAAATTAGGTTAAAAGATAAAATGACATCATTTATATTTTCACATTTTTTAAAATATTGTGCAATATTACAGGCTCTTAGTTTAAATCACTTTACATGTAAAGTAATTTTTCATATTTAAAAAAAAAATTAATTACTAAAGCACATTTACATGCTTGTTTTTTAAAGGGAGATTTGAAACAATTCCTATATGCTACAAGAGGAGACCCTAATGGAAGATTTCCTCGTGTACCACCCCTCACAACAGTACAGAAGACCAATATGTGCCACCAGGTGGCATCTGGATTGGAACATTTATCTAACCATCGTTATATTCACAGAGACATAGCTTCTAGGAATGTCTTGTTGACATCTCGCCTGGAACTTAAGATATCTAGTTTATCATTATGTCGTGATGCATATTCTGGGGAGTATTACCCATATGCACAGAACCTTATACCACTGCGGTGGATGCCTCCAGAAGCTGTATTCGAAGGAGATTTTTCAATCAAAAGTGATATATGGGCTTTTGGTATTTTTGTATGGGAAGTGTTCCACCTTGGAGATTTACCATATTCTTCATTCACAGATGATGAAGTTCTAAAACATCTAAAAATAGAAGATTTAAAATTGACGATGGTTGATATGTGTCCATCTGAAATTATTGACCTGATTAGGAAATGTACTGCAATAAATCCGAAAGAGAGACCCATATTTAGTGAAATATGTTCATTCTTTGGAGAATATGTATTAAAACTTCAATCGACTGCTCCAGTTTAACTGAAATCCATGTCTGTTTTATAAAGAGTATTTATTTTATGTATATATTTTTTATATGTTAGTGGCTGTCTTCATTTTGTCAAGTCTACAAAAGTCAAAAAATCAAATTCTGAAATTAATAATTTCAGATAAGAGGAATGTGACCATAAATTTGTATGACACGATTACCATCTGAATCATCATTACATATATGTGTTTTTATATTTGTTGGAAATCGTCATTTTTATCAACCATAAATCAGTATTCTTGTCTGTTGAAGGCCATTTCTTTTGTGACATGACAACATTACTGTAAAAGTGTTAGTATTCATGGATTGCAATTTTTACGGATATTTTCTTCTGAATGTGTTCGCAGGTTCTATTTTTGTGAATATCCCTGTATTTCTATAACTGTCTTGTTAAATATTGGTATTTAGCATGTTGTATAGCCAAAATATTGTGACCGCTAAGATAGTGAAAATTCATACACCACAAATATTACTACTTTTACCATAAATGTTCATAAAATTTGGAAATAATTGCTGTAAAAGATTCTGTACTCTGAATTAAGATTATTTCCCTTGTTAATAAAAAACTTTCCAAATTACTTCTACTCTGTAAGTACTCATTTATATAACTGCCATAAATGTTGATGAATTTTCACTTTTACTAATAGAGTATTGTGCCTTGTACAGCCAAAGAAAATTTTCTGGAAGAGATCTTGTGCTACAAACTCAAAATTAAACAGTATAATATTCCAACATGTCACTTTATTGCTGCCTAAAAGCATATAACCCATGCTGTACATGGCTAATTGTATAATAGTTTTTGTGGAGAAATAAAATATTGTGTTGTTATTGTTTTCCACAGATTATATAATTTGTTTATTTTCACATAACGAGAAATTAGTATTTGATTCCATTTTTGTTTTCTATTTGATCAGTATAATCATGAAGAAATGTAAGATTTTGACCAGTGCTACAAAGTAGTGTTTATATTATATGATCTATCTTGTCACTGTATTGTGAACATAATTATATTGTTTCATCATCTGACATTTACTTAGTAATTTGAACTTATATGTACATTTCAGAAGATTTTTTGCCTACATGGGAATTGAAATTTACATGTACAGTTGACATTGTTGTATTACCGATAGGTAGTATACTATACAACTTGGTAACTTGATAACCAAAGGGATCAGTTTTAAGTGTTCAAGTTAAAGAACTGGGTGCAGAAGCATGGGAAAACAACTGAAATGACAATGAAAGATTTTTTTAGGGATACCTGTGATGTATAAGTCACTGAGGTTCTTATATAGTTTGCACCTGGTAATTTCTCTGATTCCTTTGGTACATACAAGACAGAGCCAAATGTATATGACAAAATCTACTTCTAAAGCTTACAAAGCTTTTAAAGCTTTTTCAAAGAATGATATAGGATGAAAACAAAATTGGAAACATATTTGTTAAAATAAAATGACAACCAAGTTGTCTAGAGTGATAATATTGTCTTTAGTGTTATTGTGTAGTTAGTTGTATGAATGAAATGTTAATGTGCATCTCATGCATTTTATAGTGTGATTATTTTGTTGTTATTTAAACCTGTATATTTTTATCAATATTTATTCTATCCGGACAGCATTGAATATACAATACAAGAATTTTTTTCATTTATTCAGTTTTAATTTGGAGTTGCTCCCTTAAAGGCCACATTTAGATTAAGGAATAAAAAATCTCTTCGGACATTGATTTATACATATTGACAATAAAGGAAGAAATGCAGTGTTGTTTCATCCTGTAAAAATTAAAACCTTTTTTGGTATTGTTAAAAAAGAGGATATGAAATCAAAATATTATCATTTTGAAAGTTAATTCCTAAAAGCAATTGAAATTCTATTAAGATACTATAAACTATTACATACAAAATTGTATTAAATACTTTTAAAATACTTTAAACCATCAAATGTACTTGGGAATTTTATAATTTTTAACCAACAAAGATCTCTAGACTTCAGTACAATTATTTGGGGAAATCAAGACAAATATTATTGTTAGTAAATAATTATTATTGCATAGAAATGTTTTATACTTTTCATTATAATTAAATAAAGATTCAATGCCCTTAATTTTCAACATTCTGTGGTTTTACAATGTCTTTTCTCATTGTAATTGAACTAAATTTTATAGTGTTTAATGAGTTATCTCCCATTTTAAGGATTGGGTTCCAATAAAACAAGTGTCAATTATGGTACATTATTTAATATGTTCAGTTCAGAAAACTGTTTGTTTTAACAGTCATGAGAATGCAATAACTTTAAAAGCAATAATTAATATAGATCTGTCAGTTTTACAATGTATTGACTCCAATGTGATGAACAATGACAATCTGAATACAACAGGGTATTATAACACAGGTATTACTGTCATTCATTGTATATTATACATCACAGCATTGTCAGTAACTATAGTAACCCATTTCAGTTGTGCTATCAATATTTTTTAAAAATCCTTTATTACTGTCATTGTGCAAGGTCAAAGTCAATTTAGTTATGTTCTTAAGAAGCTTTCTGATTTTTTTCACTACAAATGTTGAGTTATCTCCAAATTAGGTTAATTTGTAGTAAAATAAATTTTGCAGGTTTTTTCAATTCTTTATATTCTACAAAATAGGAAAATTCAATTACTTGTGGATTAAAAAATCTATGTCAATATTTTAAACATGTTTTATTGTTGAGAAATCAAGTCTGAATGTGATATATGGTGCTGAATATGAAGTTTTTTGAAAACTTGAGAGTGTATGTGTCTTAATCTATGCAATTAGATTAATAAAGCTTATATAAATTATCTTTTATGTCTTTGATTAACAATTAGGATAGAGATTGTAGCCATGGAGACAGAAACTTGTAATGTTTCTGAATGAGATGTCATCCTAGGTAAGGATTGCTTGTTTGAAGTTGGTATTGCACCTAAGTTTTGAAAAAGTCTTCATGAAATCGCGCAGAATTACCAGTTTGGTTTTAATTTGTTAATCAGTTTAAGAGGAGTTGACAAAAATGAAAAAATTCCCATAGGATTAATGTAGAACATATCTGTTTACCCTCCCACTTTAGGAGGGAGACTCCCTCTTTTTTAGGGCAATCTTCCAGTTGGGAGAGAGAAATCTACCTCTTTTACAAATTTCTCCCCCAAATCTCCCTCTTTGCAGAAATATTGCACAAGTAATGTTCTAAACGGCTAATAAAATTGAAGTCAATACAATGTTTATGTAATGAAATATTAATTGAGAAGCAATCAACAAATTATTAATCCTAGTGATGTGCTAATTGCTCAAATATTTATTAGAAATTTTAAGTAGAATAACGAGATATCATAGATTTTATACCTTTGTCTTATCTGTGTAATTGGATTTCTAGCAAAATCATCTTTTTCTTTCTGCAAAAAAGGTCGTCTGGCAAAATCTCCCACTTAAAAAAGATGAAAAAAGAGAGATCTCCCACTTTTAAAAGGTTAACAGATATGGTAGAAGTATAATTCCAGCCAAGGATGGTGTCTGGGGAAACAGATCTTTTTTAAAGGGGACCAACTAAGAATCATTCCACTCAAAGTTTGGTTTGAAATGGCTCAGTGTTTCAGAGGAGTTGATGAAAACATAAATTTCCCATAGCACCTAATGTTAAAATAAGTCGGGTCTTGGCAGGCCTTAGTGTCATTAATAGCCAATATCGCCTAATGCCAAAATAAAAAAGTATAGGAGTATTTAGGACTAAAATGTAACCAAAAAAAAAAGAAAAAATTAGTTTTGATGTTAATTGGTAAGCAGAGAGTCAATGTTCATTTTAAAGAACACAATATTCAGAGACCCTAAAAATAAAACTAGAGGCTCAGGAGGCTGAGCCTGTATCGCTCACCTGCCTTTTGGCAAAGAAGTTTCAGAGGAGAAGATT
>JARWCS010000004.1:3574652-3601124 GCA_034783895.1 Geukensia demissa
ATATATAACATGACATAATTCATAGCTGAACTTTCGATATATTTTGACTTAAGTCGTGGCAAATTTTGTTTGGTGTATTCTCACGTTGTCCACATTACTATAATTGATGTGACAAAAATATTTTTAATCCAATGAGAGGTATGTACATGGTAGGATCAGCACATGCTCATTCCACCGGGAAAACCGGCATGGGGGAAATAAAATCCAGAATCTATTTAAACATTTGATCCTTCAAGATTTTCAAACTGGAACCTTTTTGGTACCACACTTTTACATTGGTCACCATAATCGTGAACGTTGATGGTCATCTATGGGATTATACGTGAAATTTTGTTTGAGGTTTTTCGCACAACCCAACCTTTTTCGTTTATTTCTTTGATTATTGAATTATTGAGATGTACTATTTTAAACTTCTAAAGTGCACAACCACCCGACAATGCTAATAAATCGTACAATACTAAAACATGTTCACATGTCGTATATGTATTCATACAACAATCGTCACATCTGGTTATTTATTTATTTTTTCTGCATTGTCAAAAATTCGAGCGCAGCCGACAGGTCTTTTCTTGTTTAATTATGTGTTAATTTGCTAATTAAATAATGAGAGTCAAATAATCACGACACGCACTGTCAATAACTTTGTACTTAAAGAAAATGTTAATATAATTTATTTAAATAAAAAATATGTAGTAATTTCTATGAATTTGTCATTTTATTTACAATTTAAGCGTATGCATTCAAACAAATTATAATCGAAATTATTCTTAAAAGCTGCAATTGTGTACCAGTTTATAAAACTAAAACAACATTTGGCATACTGGTATTTGTGTCCATATACATTTCGTTTGACAAAGTAGTTGCTTTTGGTTTAGCATGGATATGTAAATGCTGTATTTACTGCTCATCTCAGGATTTGTCTACACTCACGTTCGAGATTTAGCATTTCGACTGTGCTCTGTCCTTAAACTGGACAACACATAAAGATAACACATGCAGCATCTTGCAGCTTTGTTGGCACAAACAATATATGTCAGGGTTAAACAGCGTTTAAGTACTGCCCCTCCCCACCCACGAAAATGAGCAGTTGTAAAGCAATTGCTTTGCAAATATACCATAGTTACTGTAGCAAACTAGAGGTGCGTGCGAGACATTCCCAGAAATCATTAAATTCTACTGTGTCATCAACAGACGGATGGGTATAATAATTCAAGAAGAGCGATAAAGTTATCACTGAGACTCGGTTTTTACCCTATTTGATTTATAAATCTCAAAATCGCGGTTCTAAGATATCGTTGTCAGCAGTTTTATTAGTTGGTATAACGAGAAAAATACTAATAATAAACATCATTAGAAAAAATCGAGTGTTGATGTCCTACAACTGTTTAAATATAAATGGTTATCGTCTTAGTGAAATGACAGGTTTTAGATACATATCAAAATAATACAATCTTCGTAAAATTAAAGTGAAAACAAAATGATAACCTATGAACGCACACGATGTGGTTTGGTTTGCACCAGACGTTTGACACCTGAAGGAAACTAGTAATTACCCAGTAAATCGAAACTGTTCTACTAAAATGTCAGAACAATTTTCTGCCTGATATTTAAAATCAAAAACAATCCTAAAAAGGACATGTAAACATTAGAATATGTATGAAAAGAAAAATGAGAAGTTACATAGGGAGGAACAAAATTTAACGTTTTCACAATACTAGCCATGACACAATGACTTGAAATTTGAATATTTCTCCCGAAGAGACATGAATCTCATTAGGAATATAAAGAAATGTATTATAAACAGTGCGATAAGACCACCAATGTAACATTTTGGGTAGGTTGAATCAGAAAATTAATTTCATCAAAAGAAATTTGAACGACATATAATTTGGTCGTCACGGAATCATCTCATTTTCCACTGACTTCACACGTCTTTTTCATTTATTATTAGCAATTTACAGTAAACTGTTGACACGGCTGAAAAGAAACTGACAGGGATGATTCAAAAATATATCATATATGTTATATATTTGAGTATAGATAAACGTCTTACAGTGATAGAACTACGTTTATATTTATCGCAACTATAGGTCATGCAGTAGTGCATGTCCATACCATAGGTATTGATATTTTTCATTCTATAAAATTGCACATCGGTTTGCATCCGTCCGCTAAATGAAGAGTTCCTGTTGGTATACTTGGAGTCGTCGCTTTCCAACTTAAGCTGTCGTTACTTGGTTATTTTCGAAATAAACCACAATAGGTATACCCATAGTACAGAAGGAACTGCTTATTGTCTACTCGCTTAAAACAGACTTTTGTGTTATGTTCGTTTTTTGTTGGCTTCTATCTGTCTTTTTACTTTTTATCACCGTGCTAACGGTGTTACTGTATATTCATACGAATTTCGATGTCGTTTTAGTTATTATATAAATTTGCGTCAAAGAAGTGTTTGTGCTTCATAATAGTCATACTAGCAAGGGCTGTGCCGAATCATTTACTCCAAAATTACCCGAACAATGAAGTAAAAGATAGGTTTTTCCCAGTAAATAATCGAAGTTTACCAACAGCATACTCAGTAGGCAATAAGGGATGCCAAAGAACATCAGGTGTATCAAATAAAGACTGACCATACAACGATTCAGTCATGTATCTTCAAAAATCAAGATGATATGGAAAGACAAATTAATTTCTCTGAAGTGTAGCAACGAGCTTGTCAACATTAGTGTCAATGAAAGCAAGTTGTAAATTTCTAGCAACATTATTTATGAATAGGTTTATATTATTTTAACTGTTATAAGTAAATTTGACCTGATGTTAGCATCCGATACACGAAAGAGTATCTATAATTTGTTACTAAAGTTGTCAACGTATACTTTCCAAAGTAAACAGTCGCGCAAACGTAAAAATGTATGTCGCGCAATCGTTTGTGCCCATTCTAATGTAATTACTTATACCATTTGTAAAAATATTCCCTTTGCTTGAGTTGTATTCTCAAATTTATCTTCGGGTACGATCCACATCTTACATAAGTTAAAGTAAAAAGCTTTCCCGTGAAATTTGGCATATCGGCGTTTATTATGTCATGAACAGTATTTTTTTAAATGAATGTAAATAGAATTAATAAAGTTTGACTAATCTTCATATTTTTGGCACCTAGCGTGTGTGATGTCTGATGAAAGTAAATCTAGAAAGCGCTTTACAAGCAGTTAAATTTGGCTTGTGAAGTAGTTGTGGATCTTGTCTTTCTGTCATATATTCAGTAAAACTTTATGAATTTCTAGTTACATTCATTAACAAAATGAAAATACAGTTCATGACGTAATGAAAACGCCGATAATATAAGTCTTTGAAGATAACAATCAGGAAATTTTACAAATCACGATGTTAGAAAGATGTTAAGACATGGACCATTAGATTTTCGTGGGGATGGGGTGGACGGTTTCTGACTATGGTTTTTGTGAGAAAAAAATCTGGCCAGCGTCTGGAGTAAAATAAATATTCTGGCCTACTGTCTGGCCATTGGAAAAAAATCCAAAAAAATTGAAAATTTTCTTACATTAACTATCCAAGAAAAAAGAGTGGGTGCATACAAATCCCAGGCCCCCAGAAAATCAAATGGTCCGTATCTAACCGTATTTTCCCAACATACAAGTTCCAGCACCCCGAAAATAAATAAGAGCATACAACTTAAGCACGGGGAGGTTTTACGGCCTCCACACAGGACAAGAGAACAACTCGGCAATAATGTTTATGTACATCTTTCCAACACTTCAATATAAAATTTCTTGGTTGTATTTTTCATTTGGTCCATGAATGTACCTAGAAATTCATATAAAATTTGACTGATCTTCCTATTTTTTGGCCCCTAGCCCGGTAAATCCAGGAAAGCGCTTTACAAACAGGTAAATTTGGCTTTGAGTATTTGTTATAAACGGTTCTAAGATGTGAATCATGTCTTTCTGGCATACATATTCCAATTCTTTCCTTTATAGAATGTTGTCTAAAACGTTTTTGATTACACTGTTAATGATACAGATATATTTTATCTACCATAATACAAATAATTTTTCACATAATGGTAAATTACATGGCTTTTATTACATTTAAATGTTTAAATTTTCTATTACTACGATATAATGGTTAGAAATCTTATAAGCAGATGTTGCCAAACTATTTTACTTTTCCTTTGTGCTTTAAAATAAGATGCTATAAACGACATCAATGTGTGTTGTTGTTCATTATTTAACGATATACTTTTCAAGTAAATATTTTCTACGAAACGTCAAAACACATCCATGGTTGATAGAGCTGTTTTATGGTTCCAATTATTACATGGAAATACTTAAATGGTAACACGTTGAAGTTGAAGAAAACATTTCATTGCCTAAATTACCCTGTTAACATCGATTGTGATACAAAAATCGCGCATGAAGTTGACAAAAACAAAATTATGAGGTTCTCATTTTAAAAATGGATATTTTGCCTTTTAGAAATAATACTCCAACCGAGCTGCAATGCAAATGTAAAAAAAAAATTAAACTGATTAAATTGTTTATTATCACCAAATATTTACACAAACCTGCTTTTGATTGTAACAATTTCAAACATTTTCTGTATTCTGCACATCTTTTGTTGCCCTTCGTTTGCGACTTTTCCGCACTGGGGAGAGTTTTGAATTTCAACCTCGAGCCTTCAACGCCTTATTATTAAAAAATGCTAGTAAACTGCGCGTGATTGTGCGAATAAATGCATTTGATCGACCCATCCACCACCCCCATACAAAACCTTGGTGGAAATGCCTATGTTAAATTTCTCACACTGAAAAAAATTTCATCAAAATGGCATGTTTGCATAGATTATTATTGCACTTCTATTATAGAACTTCATAAAATGAAATTTTAACATGAGACCATTTGTTGATTGCACCAACAAAAAAATAAAGCAGATTTGGATTTAAAATGTCGAAAAAATAACATTACACGATAGGGGGAAATTTTGTATTTCAAGTTAAAATAAATATTTAACTACAGCCCCAGCTGCGGCCAAAAATTTGAGTTCCAACAATATATTATACGATATATTTCAATGTGAAATTTTCAACGTAACTTTGTGACAAATTTCGTTTGGCGTAAAGTAGTGGCTGGAGACCTATTATTCTAACAAATGAACATGCACACTTTATGTACATGGTTCCGGAAAGCAAGATGTTTAGTTCCTCTGTAAATGTTCTGTACACTTGATTATTTACTCCATTGTAAATTCCCGGTGTTACAACAAATATTATATATATAAAATGTTTGTAAAACTTACGAATTTCCTATTGTAATTTACGGTTCAAAATTGGCAAAATGAACATATATTTTCATCTCCTAGAAAGGGCAATATATTTTTTTAAGTTCTTCCTTATATGCTTATCCTTTCGTCGAATTGTACGTTTACTGAGTTCAAAATTTGAATTTTATGCAATTTGGTTAACTGACGTTGAAATAATAAATGTCTTATTTTATGTGATTGTATAATTTTCGTGCTTGAAAACACCGGGGAATCATGGTTATAGTGTATTATTTTCCAAAATGTTTGAATTTATCGGTATTGGGACTCGACTTTGCCTTGCTCGATACGAATATTATGACGTAGGCACTCGGGTCCGCAGTAATTGTGATACAAGCATATGTAACATCTGAAAATCATAATACAATTTTTGCTGAAATAATTTTGTCGTCTCTCAGCAGGATTCAAACTCATGCTGTCAGTAAAATCTAATTCTGACACCGATGGGTTGATTTTACGATGATAAAAGATGTTCAAGTTTTTCCTTTAATACAACAATAGCATTTTATATTTGTTTCACCTAAACCTATACACACACTGAAAATACACTAAAAATGTACAAAGCTACATGCCTTCCTCATGAAACCTTAAAGTAACCTGTATTTAAACGAAACTAAAGGCTCAGAATGCTGAGCCTGTATCGTTCAATCGACATCAGAAACAAACAATAAATGGCCCAAAGTGGTCACGATTGTTGTTTACCAGGATCTCCCAAAGATTTTTTGGCAAATATTTCATTTGGCCAAAGCGGTTTCAGGGAATTTTTTTATGTATCAGCCAATCAAAAACAAGAATCATTTATTGTGGCCTTTTTTTATTCTGATCAAGAAAAAATAAGAAAGATTTACGGAGAACCTTTCATAGATGGTTCCCGTTAAACATTGTTCCTTTTGTGAAAGTAGTTTCAGACGATAATATATATTTATGTATCAGCAAATAATCTACTAATTTGACCAATTATTATTGAGTAGAAGATTTTTTAATATATTAGCCAATCAGAAACAAGAATCGTATTCATGTTTTTGTCCAATCGGGACAAAATTAGCAATTTTTGTAAAGGACCTTACATAGATGTTTTCCATAAATTATTGTTCTATTTGGCCAAGCAGTTTCAGAGGAAAAGATTTTCATATGTTTCAGCCAATCTGAAACAAGAATTGTCCATGGTGGCCATGTTTTGCCCGATCGGAACAAAAAACAGCATACTTTGTAAAGGACCTTCCATATAGATGCTTACTGTCATTGTAAAAGTTAACAGACGGACGACGAATGGCACGTGATCACAAAATCTCACACGGTCTTTTGTCAGGCGACAAAAAAAGTTTAAAATCAATCACGTATCCACTTCGCATCAAAATGAGCTGCATGTATATCAATAAGAAACTTCGTTGATGACGAAATCCAACCTAGAAGTTTTACCAAAAATAGCATGTTTTGTATAACAATACTGCAATTCATATTGTACAAGTTTTCATGCCTAAAAAATGAAAAGCAGTCAAATTGCAACATTTGTCCGGAAAAATCCAGGTAGTGCATTAGTCCTCTGGACAAAAATTACATTATTAGAAAGGTCAGTTAGCATTATCATATTAGAATGAAGTCTTACAGGTTAGTTTTTGCAGATCCATTTATTTTTATACTTATTTTTTAATAATTTACTATAATTTTCTTTCAAATACTCTACTGAAATACATGTACAACAACCTTTATGACACAGATTGTTGGTATCTAACAAGATTGTTTAGGCTCCATGTAAATGCTTGTGAACTTGTATAAACAAAGTATTGAATGAAAATTTTGACATGTTTTGTAGCGATGTCTACTTGAAGGGCGGGAGATTATTAACAAGTACGCAAACATGGTCAGTCAAAGTTCATCCCACCGTTTACTGAATAATAAACCGCTGGACCTTCCATACAGCCGAGGTGTGGATAGTTTTCTTATGAGTTAGAGTGTGTCCCAGCAGGACAACTAAATAGCGCTGTGTTTATTTACTTCAGAATCCGACACTTTTGAAGTTCTTGACAAAATATCGAGTTTTTAAAAACTTTTTATCAACTTTTAATTGACAGTGTAGGATTGGGATGCTAGTCAAGGCAAACGAGTGCTATGTCATGACAAATTACCATCCACATAGACAATTTCCATAATTGTCTATTTCGCATAATAATATCAAACTGGGTATAACAACGACTCTCCATCACGATAAAATTAAGCTTTATATATACTCGTAGAGATGACATGCATTTAAAATTTCATTTTGATTAACATGGAGAGAATTTTTGTCCACTCAGTCAAGGTTTATTTCCTGTATATCTAATCACCAAAATTTACATATCTAGAAATTGTGGTAACAAATCACGGATTTCTACTGGGACGGTACGAAATTAAACAGAATTCAGGTCCTTCAAAGATATAATTTTGAAGGCATCGACCTCCTTTTCAGCTGAGATGTTTTAGCATACTGTATCTGAAACTTTAGACTGAAACAAGTGTTCTTTTTTTCTTTGGTCGCTATCATTTGAAAATTAAATAAAACCAATCTAACAAAGATGCTATTACTTTCGGATTAAGTATACTTTTTAAAATAAACGGTTTTTCTCCTATGCAAGCATAGCCCTTAAACACAATTGTTAAGAAGATGTTTAAAGCGGATATGCCAAAACAGAATTAATTTGATTCATTAATATAAATCTTATATTTTCTTAATTTGACACATGTATAGACCATGTTTCGAAGTTATTATGAGTTATCAATAGTCTTGTTCATATCAATTTCTTGTTTTAAATCAATTACTTGGTTGAAATAACTATCAATTTTCTATCATTTGTTTATAGTTGTTGTGGAGAACGTATCGTATTTGTAACTAGTAGGCATTATTTGTAGAGATAACAAGTTGGAGCCTTTGGCAGGATCATTTCTTACTGTTCCACAACAACTTCATTTGTAAATGTAACTAAACACACACGACACGGCCTGTTACAGGAATAAACATCAATATTTACTTAATAGCTCCAGCAAAATATTTCTACTATTTTTCTTTCAGTGTAATTAAAGCTTTCTTAAATTACATCGTCAAATATATTCTTACTTCAATTTGTTTCCACATTAATATTTATATATATAATGAAGCCTAGGTTAACATAGTATTATATTTTTGCAAATATACGTATATTACAAACGTATTTTTTAATATTTCATAATAAACATTATGAACCCGTAGCGGAAAAAAGTTGCAGTGGGCGCATGAAGAATACGTTGGTGAGTTTCCTAACATGATTTTAAATACATGTTTAAAAATGTTGACAACGACTGAGAATTTAATTTGCTGTACTCTATTTCAAGGAGTAACCTCTGATCGGTAATATTAGAACCATAACACAGGAAAGCATATCCAAACAAATCAATACGAGAAGTCAAATACTGCGGGAAAAAACATCTACTTTGTGGGATAGAAGGAATGAAACTTCCTCATGTGAGAAATTTTTCATTGAGAGAAGTAAAAATATGAAATATGTTAAAATTTTGCATATATTTGTTGATACTTACATCAGTCAGATGTTTATATAAGTTGACAGTTAAATGTGAAAAGGATCTAAAACTTTACAAAAATACGTGCCACCCTAACTTAATAATAATAAACTTAAAGTGACCGATACTTGGAGAAAGGTACGGTCAATTTACATAGAAAAGCATCATAGATGTCAAAACATAGTTTTTGTGCCTGTGGGCCCTGGATAAACAAATTTGAAATGGAAAATAAATATACAAGACCATAACGATATAAACGTTGGAACATAATTAGCAGCAAACAATACCAGCACTAGTTGAAGGTATCTGGGCAATAATAAATAAATAGAGTTTATAAACAATTCTAACGATGTATCAATAACTAACTATAAACATTTTTCTGCCCTTATCTTGTATAAATATATAGACAATTATCTGGGGATCATCCTTTTCAAGATATATCCATAATTATTCGGCGCTAAGGACATTCTAGCTATACACAGGACCGGCAAAAATTAAAAAGTGATGACGATTTCATAACAGACAGAAAGTGTATTTTATATAACTAATCTAATGTTGAAAAACAAAAAGGCAAATAATATCGAAAATGAAATTCCAGTGCAAATAAACGAATTATAATAAGCATGAAAAATGAAAAAAAACACATACAGATATCTAGTCAATAAAGGTGTGTATAGCCAAAATGCTCAGTATTCGAAATCTGCTGACGTCGGAATGTTCCACTCTCTCGCACCTAGCAAAAGGTGGTATTACGACAAGAAGGTCTAGGGTAAATACTTTCTCGCAATTTTTTGGTACTTTCAATGCCCCAAGTAATCCTAAATGTTATGGTCGATAAATAAATTTAGAGTATCAAAAGGTGTTCAAAAATTTCGAATTGAATCTTTTGTTTTTATAACATTATGTAAACTAAGCAAACGTTTTTAATCTACAATATTTTTGTCACTTTAGTTTCTGTATGACCACAACTATAGGTCATACTTGCACGTGTTCAAAAAGTACCAAAGACCTTTTTATAAATGCGTCAAGCTGTTCTTTATCAAATATTGTTTCTTTGTAGTTAAGCATGTAAGAAACTGTTTATAGACTTGTCTTAAATTGTTCTTGATTTCAACAAAATAATTATTTAATTCTTGGTTGTTATGCAAATATGGATTAAATTGTCAGATACATCAATTTAACACGTTTTTCTGTAAATCAAGACCTTGTCGATTATTCATTTCTTCAAAAACTTAAATGATAGCCATGTGTCCCCCGAGAGTGGTTCCCTCTGTAAAAAGTCGTAACCTTTCTGCATATAAATATCTTTATTGAATTTTTATTGTGCTTTTTTGCAATAGTCTTGTGATGTTTAGAGGGTTAGGCGAGAGAAGTCAAGTTGATAATCTATCAAATGACATGTTACAAACGAGAGGGATTATCATTAAAAAGATTGTTGGTCAACATTGATCAGTGTGGGGGATATTTTACCTACACTTTGTATAGGTTGTATCTATACTTTTTATACAAGGAACAGAATTTAACATCAACAGAAATATAATCCACGACATAAACGTCTGTCTTGCGTTAAAAAAAAAACGAAAAAACGATAGAACATATTTTCTGTCCAGATGCAAGAAAGCAGACTGTGGTTACTGTTAATAACGAATTTTTGGAGTCTTTGTAAATTAGAGGGTCGAAACACCAAAAACAAATAAACCGTATGTAAAATGAAATACATCAAAATTCTTAACTATTGATTTTGAAAATTCGAAATCCTTATAATGTAAAGAAAATGTTCGAGAGACATGGGTGTGGAATTGATGATATAATCGAAGTGTTGTTTGTTTCTGATCTTAAAATTGTTGTACGATTGTTGTTAGTTTAAACATATGTTGTTTGTAAATAACAAATGTGATCAGACACAAGTTTTTCCCCACTACGATTGTTGTTCAAGTTAGATTATTTTTTTTTTTTAGATTTGTCGAAGTTGTTACACATGCAATATTTAGATAAAAATACATAGTGAGGAAAGATGATAAACAAAAAATAATAATAATGATAACTCCAAAGGAAGCACCTGATTGTGTTAACATTTCCTTACTCTTGATGAATAAATTTATTTTTTAAATAATTATTGTTTACTCATATTAATTTTATAAGAAAATAACTTTCAACTTTGCACAAAATGTTTTTGAATCTGTCATTTAAACTTTGTTTTTACAATTTTTTATACAGTAACATACTTTTTGGCGAACAGGTGCAAATCTATTGCTGAAAAACGATTAGGAATTTTTATACATTTTAATCATTATTTTATGCTTGATAAACTTTGTTTTCGAGAATCATAGTGACACAAATGACAAACTGAATTTATCATCTTTAGCTGCATCGCCTGATTCAGGAAAAACAGCCGCGTGTCGCTACTGAATTTCGCTAATTTACCGAAAGCATCTCTACATGATTCCATTTATTTAAATATCTAACAACAGAAATATTTGGTTAGAAATTAATTCTTATGACATCTCTAAATGTATATCTTCTGTGCTAAAGGAAAATATAGTTCTTTTTCGCGCGCGTGTGTGTGTGTGTTTTTTTTTAGCTTTTTGACGTAAAATTACAATATTCATATGTGTATCTTTCAACATAAGGCTTTAATTTTTAAACCTTTCAAATTAATTTATAAAAAATATAAATATGTTAATTTTGTGGCAAATCTTTCTCACGTTAGAAGAAGACATGTTTACACCCTATAAAACTTATAGAATTATTGCATTAAAGTCGGAAACTATCAAAATTTATATTGCTGGTTTTCTGTACAGAAAAAATGTAATAATAACTATAAATAAGCTTTAGCCACAGAGGTTTTTTTTAAAAAGACTTGTTGTAATAAGCATGTTTATGGGAGCAGATTCATTGTTCAGTATATAATCCCCTGTTTATTGAATTTTTGTGTTGTATTTTGGACAAAGGCATCGTGTTTGTTTTCATACATCATATGCAGTGAAATGAAAACTCTTCAAAACTACCAACTGTTGCAAATAAGGTAGTCTGTTTATGTTGCAAATTCAAATAATATTATTAACTGTTACATTGAATTTGATAGAATAAATTGCCATTCAATTTCTCGTTTCTTCAACATAATTAAGTGTAAAATCTCCACCGATAGTCAATACTCGCGACGTTTCATCCTTTCAAATTAGTTTAAAACGTACTCGTCGGTGGTCCTTAATTTAGATTGCGTTACAATATTTCGAATTTCAAAAATATTTTTACATAAATTTGCAAATTACCGAAGAATTATTATTATATGGTTACAGTGTATTGGCATAATAATTGTTTGAATAAAGGTATAATTTCTAAATTAGTCTTTCAAAATAAATTGCAACAGTCTAGTATTTTTGTGAATTTTCACAGAACTAACTACACCATCTTAAATAACTACATAATAAAAAAGTCTTATTGTATATCTATATTGAATTTAATATATATTAAAAGAAAATCCTTTTTGTGTAAAAGGCTATAACAATTAATAAATTTATTGTCTGCATGCATTAATAAACAGCACTTTTTAAAATAAAATCCTGGAAGAATTACCTTTATGTCATGTCACTATGGTCTTTATTGCACATATTGTCAGGTAATTTATATTTATAGTTAACTTGTTCTTCCATCACTAACAGTTTGTCTATGATCATGTAAAGAAGCTTGTGATAAAATGTTTCTGTTCATGGCGGTAGCTTGTTGGAGGGAAACTGGCGACGTGAATGCCGAGCCAGGCGAGACGGGAAGTCCATGAAGTCCTTTGAGAAAACTTAAATCAAGTCCACGTGGACTGTTCTCTGTATCAACTAAAGGTAATCTTAACCCGGAACTTGAAGGGTACCACTGAAAACTCTGCGCTCCATTTTTCGGTGATTGCACATTTGAAGTGTTCGAAGCACCAATGTCTAGTCCAAGAAGCCTATCGACTGAAAAGTTTGTAGTTCTCGTATGAGCTGCATTCGGCATGGCTGCAGCTGATGATAACAAATTCGTATATGGATACAGTGAAAATCCTGACAGTGCAGGATATCTTAAGGAAGCTGTTCCAACATTTGCTCCTAGACTGTAAAATGGCGACATAGGCCACATGTACGGAGAGTTCGATTTGAACGGAAATCCCGGAAATCCTGCTCGCTTAAGGGCTGCCAATCTGCTACGCGATGCCGTTGTGGATCGTCGACGGAGTTTTCCGGTGGTTCCACCGATGAAAACATCGTCACAGGAAGGATCAAGCATCCAATAATTTCCTTTTCCAGGGTCATCATAATGTCTTGGCACTTTCACGAAACATTTATTCAAACTCAAGTTATGTCGGATAGAGTTCTGCCACCCTTGTTTGTTGTCTTTGTAGTAAGGGAAACTTTTCATGATGAATTCGTAAATTCCATTCAGTGTCAATCTTTTCTCTGGACTGCTTCTTATCGCCATCATTATAAGAGCATTGTAGCTAAACGGTGGTTTTTCGGGCTTTTTCACATCACTCTGTTTTTCTTCATCCTGTTTTTTGTCAGTAGTCTCTGTTTCATTTGACTGAATTTCGTCAGTGCAATAGTCACCATCTGATTCTGCTGAAGATTTTTCCGTGAACATTTTGTCATTAAAACTATTGTCCTCGACATCCGATTCAAAAGTTTCTACGTCGACGTTTCCATTATCCTCATCGACATCTATGCTAGAATTTTTGATGAAATTATCACTTTTGAAATTTAGAGAATAATCTCTTGGAGATTCGTCTATGTCCTGACCGAGAACTCTGCTGATGCTGAAAGACGGTCTTGACTTCTGTACTTGGAAATCTGAACTTGTTCCGAATTGCACCATTTTTTACTTTTTTCCTTTCTTATATCGGAATTGTACTGTTGGAGAAGTTCTGTGCGGTATGAGTGCTTTGTCAACTTTAACAACTTTTATTAATGACAATTTGCATTACCTACGATCATAACAAATCTTCAATGATAATCGTCGGCTGTTGTAACTCCGCCTTTCGTCAAATAATCCAATACTGGAAAGAAATGTGTCGGTGAGCCCCGCCTTCATTGATCAATACTAGTCCGTTTCTTCTCCATTAGAAACAATAATCTAATATTTTTACAAGTTACGTGTTAATTTATAACAGATGAAAATAATAAGATTCCTAAAGGAAAAAAAAAACAAAACAAAAAACAAATTCCGCATCATACTTAATTTGTGCGTATTTGAAACAATAATTTGTTTATTTTGAAATCTTAAATATTTATATAAAAATTAACACATTTAAAATGAAAAGATTCACACCACTTTTTGGAGTACTGATAGCAGATTATTATCAACTGACCACCCATTTCGATTTTCACACCACAAAACAGCTGATACATATCACAGAAAATAAAATATTTACAGGTGGTGATTTCTTCAACAATCCCACTTTATTACACTTTTGGCACTCTTATGAATATGTATATATTGCATTTAACTTTCAGCGTATTGCCGAATTAGACCATGCTAAATATATAAGGAAACCACACTATCAGACCGACGACCTAAAATTGATTTATGATTATTGTACTTAATTAAAAACAAACAAAAAAGATGCAATTGTAGATTTTCAGTAAGCAATTTACTGCATGTATCGGATCCGTTTCTATCTTTTCTTTATTGTAGTTATATTACAAATAATGGTAAAATACACAATAATAGGTCAAACCTATATTACTATAATTTGTAAATAAATATTGGTTTTTATTTGAAGTTCTAATTCTGTGGATTCTAAGACATAAACATTCAGTCATCGTTAACTCCTGTATCTAAATATTAAACGGAAACAAGTTTCACATAACAAGTAGTTACTATAACAAATGTGAAGTTCAAACAATTCTGTTTAGTGCCATCTGACAAGCTGGACAGAAACTCAAAGAAAAAATGTTTACAAATAATTAGGATAATGCGAAAATAAGAGCCGTATTGACAGTTTAAGAGTATACTGAAATTTCCCACCAATAAACCTAGTTTTATATGATTTGTACATCAGAAAGAGACCGCAGAAAATTCATTCTTTATCCATATATTAAAGACCTCTTAAAGTTCATATGTAATGAAGATTTTTTACAAACAATAATTCAAAACAATACTTCAATGTTCTAATATTATTTTACGAAAAATGCAAAAATATATTTTCTAAAAAATGTAATCTATAAAAATATTGCATATAAACATTTATTTTTTTATTTCTGATTCATTTATCATATAATTTTAATTTCATTACATTTTCAAAAAAACAAAAATATTTTATATGTACTAAAGAAAACTTTATCGCATAAAAATTAAAATCGTCCCCTGTTCAAATCCTTTATCATGGTAACACTTGCTGTTTCCAAAAATACTACTATTGCAGTTTCTCCCCTAAACAGCCTCCTTTTTATGTTTGTTTTCTTTTGTTTTAGGTTGATAAACTGTTGAAAACATTAGCAATACAAATACAGAATTAAAGTCAAACCAAACCCTGTAGAAACTTAGAGCCCGCTGACAAACGAACGTGTAGTTTTGTAAATTAAGTCAATTAGAATCTTTTTGTCGTCGTTATTTTTTCCTTACTTGATTAAACTTGGTCTGGTCCTTAAGCATGCTGAGAATGGAAATACGATATTAGATAATGGTAAGTTCATTAACTAAAGAAAATATCATGTCAGAGTAATACGGCTCAATAGCTCCGCTACTCTTCAAATTGTCATACGGTTTAAAATAATAACAAATCGACAATTCAAGTGTATACAAATGCTCACGGGAAAAAACAAATAAGGACTTAAATTACCATCGATAGGGTCCTTAATCAATCTGCTTGTTAGGGGGAGTATAACGGTTGATTTGGACCACGGGAGTACAAATGTCAATGGGATTGGGTATCATTAACTCTATAGGAAATTGCCAAACTCTACTGTTTCGATGTGATTTTCATAAAAAGATTTGAATTACTAAAATTCTGATTTTCAGACTTTCACTGGTGGGATGCTTCATATAATGATATATGAACTTGGTGACACTAGTGGGAAGTTCTAACTAGTTAAGAAATACAACATGGCCTCGGACATTTCATAAAACTATCCAAATACTCTATTTACATGTTATTAATGAAAAATTGTAATTGAATTCGCTTTATCTCTGTTTGCAGTAAAATTATAATAAAAACTTACACAACATCGTAGAAATTCTTTCTCAGTTATTTCAAGCAAAAGAAAAAAAGAACATAATTATCACTGGTCAGACTGGTTAGACAATAAAATTCAGCTTATTTTAGTGTTGTTATTGCTAATTGTTTTGATTGTTTTCAATGCATTGATTGAAGCGAAAATTAATTATTAAATTGGGGAGTCTAGAGTACGAAATAATTTTTGACCCCTTGTCAACTTATGTGGAATTTTGTATCTAACAAAGAATGGATAATTCTTTCGTGATGTAACAGGATCCAAGATTTTTTATAAGAGGGGCGGTATTATGGAATTTTATGGAATTTTCATATATTCTTTCATTGAAGAGGAGCGGACGCCAGGCCCAACCCCATTAAAAACCACACCTGGGTACATTTTAATAGACTGCAAAACGCAAAGATTTTAAATATATTAGATAAATAGCCCAATTCAGGAATTATAGAGTATTTTTCACAAAACTGTCGTTAAAATAAAAATCATTTTTTCACCATTTTTCCCAAGACAATCCAAATTGTATTAAATCCTGTGTTTTGTGTTTATTGTTTTTTATTTCCCTTTCTTAGTTTTGCTTAACGTCCCGTGGTCAGTCTTACAGCCACGACAAGTATTCCATGCAGCTATATAAAAGTATTTCTATTGTTATTAATGTATTTCATTAGTCGTGGGAAAAGTTTAAATCCTCGTTTAATTCTTCAAACTTTTTGTTGGAATTTGACTGTTGTGGTAATGTTTCTTATATTTTGGTATAAATAAAATTTTCACATCACATCTTTAGCTTGTTCTTTATGTTTTGTGGATCAGTAAATCTGTTAATTTGTCTTGACTACTGAGATAATTAGTTTGGACCATGGTGGTCTTGTTACATTCCCCGGGTATATGTTTGGTCAATCATTCCTTGTAAACGATTAACTGTCATAATAAACAAATCCCTCCGCTAACGAGACCACGGATACCTAATGCCAAAATAATGACCGATAAAATAATTTATCAGTTACATATGTTTGTATGTAATTTGTTTCAGATTCTTTATAAAACAAACAATCGTCGATTATATCAGAAAGAGAGCGAATGTAATAGTCAAACAATTGGTGTTTAGTCACTCCTGTTTTTTCCATGTAGAGATTGGCTATTTTTGCAAGCGAAAGAAAAATAAAAGGCCGAACAGAAGGGAACAAATCGACAAACACGGCAATCTCAAGAACATGAACAAGACGGAACATGACACATAAAGTGTACATGTACAACTAAATACAAACTACAACATTACTACATGAAAAATGCGGACTGTCTTATAATAAAGAAACCCGCCGCATTGTCCATTTCCATCCCGATTTTATAGACATTTCATGGTAAAATGGAATGTTCCAAGGAACTATAGTCGGAGATAGTGGTTTGTCTATAGTGTGGAATCATGTATCTCCCTATATGGCTAGAAATTTACTAGTCGAGTCGAGTGTGCCTCGCTATACAAACATATGTAAATAAGCTTTCTAAGTAGACCACGTCCGAATTTTCATGAATACCGAAGCAACAATACAATATTTTGCCTCTATAATAAACGAAACGCGGAAAAATATTATTTTATTATATTTATATTATATTAAATTTTTATTTTATTTAGATATTTAGAGATTTTTTTCTGCAACTTCCATGGATGAGGAAAACGACAGTCTTTTTAAACGTCAGAATTTGGAAATTCGGACACGGTCATAAAAAACGATATTTGTCCTATCATATCAAACGTTTAAACTTTAGCAAAAAGTTTACAAAAATAAATTTTTAGTCGCGTACATTACATTGTCTATTATTTGATCAAGTTTTTCTTAAACTTGTCTACACAAATACCGCTTTCTCAACAAATTTTGTATTACTTTATTGGAAAATCACACGGGCCAAATTGTTTTGCAGTAATCTCACACACCGCAAAAGTACGCCAACACAGAAGATTAATAACCAAACATATTTTGATTGCAAATAAACACTTTTCCATTAAAGTCGGATATATTTTTGAAAAGTAAAAATTAGTTATCGAATGAGATGTAACATTATGTTATTTACTTCAGATTTAATAGACATATGTCTTGCAAAAAATGTCACGTTTCATTTTAAGTTTCCACGATTTAGTGTTTTGCAAATAAGTATTGTCAGGAGTGAAGTTATTTTACTTGAATTAAATTGTTTTCTTTAATACAGTTATTGGACGAATAACATGTATAGAAACAAATATAATTCAATTATTATCTCAAATTTTCAAACATACATCTATTTTTCTTTTATCATGATTTAAACACGTTTGATCGAAATAAAAATTTTAAAAAGAAGACACTGTAAAAGTAAGAATACCTGAGAATCAAGCATATGAAAAAGTACCGGTTCAATACAAAAAACTTGGTAACATTAACCTTTTATTGAAAGAGCGAGAATACCATAATAAACATGCAGAGGGGAGAAATCCAACGGCGAAAACAAGTTCATTTGATCCCACAACATGATAATGACAAAATGACAGACAACAAAAAGTACATGTAAGCTGAGCAGCACAAATTCACCAAATAACGACAGAAAATTTAGAAACAACTTTTAAACGTACATGTTTTAACAAAATGATCAGGGAACTTTCTACTAGTTCTTATAGTCATGTTTGTGAGTAAAGCTGTTCACTGTAACAAAATGCAAATTGTTTGAAAAAAATAACAAATTTTTATAAAAGGCAAGCTCCCATGTGAGAAATGTCTCCGCCGTGCCAATTGTCTGTATTCATTGACTATGAAGTGAGGCTATTAAATAGTTTTTGATTAATCTTCTTCAATATTTCGTAGATTGATAATTCCGGTTTTATTGTCAAAGCGATATCCGTGTATTTTTATGATTAATATGTCGTTAAACACATCGTACCTATTCGGCGATTTCCGCTTTGCAATCGAAAGAACTCTATTATTCCTTGTTATTTTCGCAGGTCAGTTTATGATTCAATAGAAACTCGTTATCCTTATTCTGCATGTTTTTCCGTTGCTTCGTGTAAATGAACCTTTCAATATTTATATTACGTCAAAACTGCAGAAACTTCCGTTTGCAATTATTTTTTTATTTACAATCGTCAATCGTCGATTTAATGCTCATGAATTAAGATCTCGCAGATTAAAAAAAAAATCTTGTTTAATTTTTTGTAGAATTTTGTAGAACCTCAATACACTAAGAAGTATTGAAATGTATATGTGAACATTACAATTTATAGATATTCTTGCAAAGAATTTCTATTTGTTGTAAAAGTTAAGGTGATCACTATTACCAGGGACCGTTCCTAAGTCAATAGAATTAAACAAAATGCAATGTCTTAAATAATGAAGTTTATACAGAAATAAAAACAATTGCTCAGTCTTAAAGTCTGTAATTTATACGATTTGGGTAATTGTCTCATGGACAACCATACTCCCTTTTCTATATATATTTATACCGACCACATGTCTTCACCTTTCCAACAGAATGGCATATTTTTTAGATGTGACATTAATTAAAGATATAATTCATTGTTATACATATCTTCAGATTAAACTCAAATGATGATGTCATGAGACTGGGATTATAAGTAACAAATGCTTTTTATGGAATTTTGTGTAAAGAGCCTTTCACTCATAAACTTTACACTAAGTCCTTCGCTTTATTCAGTTTGTGAGAGAGTCGGCTGAGTTTACACATATAAATTCCTTCAAAAAGGATTTTTATTACTATTATAAAATTGTACACAATGCAATATTCCTATGAAAATGTAACAATCTCTGTGAAGATTTTAAAAAGAACAATTAATAATTATGAAACAGGACACCAGTGTCCATCATAAACTTTATGGACATACAAACATAACAAATATTCTATGACGCTGTTTTTGGATATTTTGAACACAATATAGAAGATGAGAAATCCCAAGGCACCATGGAAAATAAAGAAACAAACATAATGAGAGAATTGGAAACTGTCGACAGGAACTTGTTTCACCACAATCGGAAGTCATTGACATGATAGAATACATTCTGTGGAATGTCTCCTGACATGAGAAGATGACTTCAACCTATTTTGGAGTGGTTTGAAGTAATTTGTCGTGTGTATCAGCTGGTTATTAGGGAATGTTGTCATCTAATTAGTACCCCTCGGCATCCAAACACAATCTTAGTTGACGTTTCCCGTTTGTGTTTTCCGTTTAATTGAATACATAAAAGACTATCTCTTTTTACTTGTACGTCAACATCATATCCATCAAGCATAAGCCGCCGTTATCTGGCAATAAATCACATCTTGTTTCTTACTTGAAATTATACTTGTTTGCAAATATACAGAATCAAAGTGGAATTTCATTCTATTGGAAGTAAATTGTTTAAAGTATGTTTCTTTGGATGTAATGAAATGAATAATAATTAAAAAAAAATACCAATTGTTCACGACAGCAATATCATCAATGCTATAGCCTTGCATTTTAGTACCCACTGTAATTATCATTCCTTCAAATCATTTTTAATATATACTTATAAAAATATTTTATAATGTAAATAATTCGACGATCGTATGTACAAATCCAAGAGGAAAAGAAAACAGTATAAGAAGAGAATTTTCTTTTTGATTTAGAAGCCTTACCACAAGTTACTGTGATACGTTTCTTTACCTGTCAGACCAAATACATATGATGGCACAATTAGACATAGACAACCACCGAAGAGGAAAAAATCCAATAGACACCTGCAAATATTAAACATATGAAAGCTGACGATAGAAGATATTATGGCAGCGGTCAATATTTATCTCTCTGTTGTAAATGTTTACAAATTGTATGTCAAAGGATACAAACATTGCCAATGAAGAGGACAAATACGGAATCAAAAGATAAACTGCCAATGTATATAATTAAGTATTGGCAACCACTACATTACAACACATTGATGAGTATTTTCATCTTTGCTGTAACCAATTCAATATTGATAATTTTCAATAAAAAGAAATATTTGTTCATAATGAAGAAAGAGAAATAATTAAGAGATTAAAAATGTACAGCTCATAAGCCAATTGTGTCGTCAAAACATGTTTTTACTTGAATGATTTGATTGAGTAATCAAGATTATACAGAGAGAAAATAAGCAGGAGAGATTGTGATAAAGGGGGTAACCGATAATTTTGTTTCAATTAAGACAGAAAATGTGTGAGAAATGAGAAAAACGTGTAATTTGCTTGTTTTGCCTGGTCGGATTCAGCAGTGTCGACAAACTAACGTGACGGATTAATTATGTGGTGTCACAGTGTGGAAAAACACAGTCAAAAATTTTACAAAACACAATTACATTGCTGCAAGACATTTCTTAAAATAACAATAGCAATTTAAAATGACGTTCTGGAACAACTTTGAGTTCTCTATGATTTGATGGCCCACAATGAACACAAATTTTACAAAAACAAAAGAAAAAAATGTTATTCAAACATTGAGAGCACGGAATCGAAAAAAATGACCTTTTAGGACAAGTCAAGGTTCCTATTCTTGCTAACGCGGCGAAAAGGCGACATACATGTACACATTTGACGAAAAGGCGACATGCATGTACACATTTGACGAAAAGGCGACATACATGTACGCATTTGCAAGAATAACTGCGGCGTATTAAAAAAAGTCAATTATTTACGGTCAAGTTGGTTTATAAAATTCCGCGTCATTGTTATATGATTTATTTTCAAACGAAATTAAATTGGATTAAAAAGTGTAAATTTTTAGGCGCTAACAATTTGATTAAATTTATTATCATTTTTTGTTGTGAACACTGTTTTTGTTGGGTGTGTTCTTAAGCATGGCAGAAAAAATATTAAGATATAGTACATAAGAGAACATAATTAACAGTCTGGAAATAGTACGGTAGGAGAAAGCAAAGAATCTATATACTTACTACTAGATATCCAACATCTTAGGAAAGTATAGCAATCCTACGTCGGATGAAAACAGTTTATAGTCGTTGTGTAATTGTTATTTGAAAAACAAAAAGGTCCTCTAGAGTATACATATTTTAATTATATTTTTTTTTTGTCGTACCACTTAAATGGGTTTGGCGTAAAATAATATTTGAATTATAGAAAAAAGTCAGTGCTAACTCAAAATATTGGCAAAAATGTGTCTGTGGTGGCTAAAATTCTTTCAGTACTCTGTCAACAATACTGAAATTTGACTTTATTGACAACGACCGAATCAAAACTTCTATGCCTTATTGACAAAAATTCTTCACAAAATCAACTTCTTTGACACTTCTTTACACTTTTTAAGCGAGAAAGTGGAAAATATATAAACAGAAAGTAGGGAAAATAAAAAGGAAATATTTGGTCCCGAGCAATGCAGTGTAATTTAGGCATTTTCAATTGTTCTTTTTGTGTACAACCCGTTTGATAAAAGAAAGAAATGCAATGCAGTCTTTTTTAAAGAAATTGTTTCGTGCCCACAGAAATCTAGTGAACTTAAGGCAACAGCCAAACGAGAAATATGCAGTAAAAAATCCAAAAAAGATGTGGATTGTGTCTATCTTGCATATATTCCATATCCTTTCTTTTAAATAATACACTACTTTTAAAGGGGAACTTTATTCGAAAATGAGATGGATGCAAATTAGTTCTCTTCCCGGAAGAGGAGTTCCTGGTCATAGTATATATACTATATGTATTAATATTGCTACGAATCGGTCGTCTTTTATAATTTAGTATTATATTTTAGCAACTTAGAATTGCTTGCCAGAAGAACTCAGGGTATACTAATCGGTCGTCTACACATATTGTCACACGGTAGGAGAACACAATTATATGGTATAGCATTGATAACACTCATCTTGAGTAGACTTTAGTTTCTATATTGTTGCTTCTAGTAGTCGTTCGGCCGGAGAACACAATACATATGTATTGATATTTTCTACGATTTACTTCTTTTAATAAAGTAATCATTCTACATGTTAAAATGCCGCTGCTGGAGGAATAATCACCACATAAGTGATCATTTTTAACATCATATATTCTTGTCATCTATTGGGAAAATCGTATTGATATCCTCTCGAATTGTTATGTTTCTATATATATATATAATTATGTAAACTATGTTTATTTTCGTTGCCGTTTAAAATTTTACTATAACGGTCATCACCGATATGAAGTCGTCGGGTATATTTTTCGCAAGATTCTCGCTACATCATTGAAGAAAAATAGTTTAGAGGCGGTTTATTTTCAAGTGGAATGTTTAGCCCATAACATGACATCAAGTAAGAAGGCCTCATGGCAAGGTAATTGTATAAAGTTTGAAGACCTTGCAAAACTTCCTTTTCTACCACCTCGGCGACGATGTGCTAGGTTTTCAGCATGTTCAGGCGAACACACGTAAATCCATATGAAACAATACCTTACTTACGTGTTTTGTTAATTATAATTGACCTTTCTAAATACACTATACACTATAATTTTTCACTTTCTTTTTAAATATTTATGTGTTAAAAAACCATAAGAATTGTCTGCTTGACAACTTTAGGACATTATCTGTAGGTTTCTCCTTCTAAAAATTAAATTTCCGCATTAAGTCGTCATAGTCTACAGCCACTTCATAATGAACTAACTTAGTGTGTATTGAGTTGTGTTTGACTTTTTCAACGTCTCCGAATGGCTCTCCTTTGGATTACGCATATACATATGCCAATGAAATCAAAGGCAGTAATTGAGTTAAAGCCTGCTTAGAAATTAAACGACTTCTGGTGAATTGTTAGAGTCTCCGACGATTTTGGAAGCCTCGTAATCGGCACTCCGTTCTTCAAAATTTTGTTGGTAAAAACCATTGTAATATTATACAAGTTCATATATATTTTTAAAATATATTATACCTTGACCACTGTTCACATGTTTCTTCTGATGGCTGTTGTTTTTCGCATTTCATTTACTGGATGATGAACTCGTGAATATTTGCTACTCGGAATCGCCCGTCTGGATTACTCAGTCTATATAGTATTTATGTTCGTACTCTCAGGAATTACTCTTCTAGCGATAATACAATTCATGGTATTTTCATTGCAACCCTTAGTTCTGTTTGACTATGTTCAATTTTCCACAATTTTAGTCTTCCCAAATTGTTTGTTTTGGTCTCTACTTGTATCGATACAGTTAATATAACTTCCAAGCAATTGTGAGTCGGGAAGAAAAGCTCAAATTCAATAAATAAGCGATAAAAACTTAAGAGTTGTAGTCAAACACAGAGATACAAGTCAATGTACACGGCAAATCCAAAATAACCAGAGACACCAAGTCAACACTAAGGGAATAGTTTAAGATACGGAAACCCTAAAATAACCGGAGACATGGAGTTAACCACGCGAGTACAAGTCAATAAACACGAAAAACCCTAAAATAACCAGTCTTGGAGTCAACCACAAGAATACAAGTCAATACGGAAAATCCGAAAATAGCCAGAGACACGGAGTCGACTATGAGAGGAGAACGCTGATATTCAAATAACTATCGACAAAAATAGTTAAACGATGTAAAAAAACAACACATTAACATAAAAACAACGACATTCACTGGGACAGTGTATGACAAAACGAAAAAAATAAAATCTTTAAAAACCAACTGCATAAGAATTAACATATAGTACAGTAACAATAACAATTAAAGAAAGAGACAACAAAAAAGTACTCGTTGTGTCTAACAGCTAGTTCAAAATGTAAACACAGTTGATAACAAACCTGTGGCCGTATAAAAAAAAAACTATCCTTATCCCTAGGGAATACAACCCTCACAGGTTGACAATTTGGATGTCCACCTCCTAGGAAGGCAATATAAGTATATTATTAACTTGTGTTCTGATGTAAATATATGCAGCTGCAGCAGCAATGTTTGTTGTCCGATATCCTAAGACAATCTCAAATTTTAGGACTATCCTAATACACCAAATTTATCGTCGTAACTTCGGTCCCTTTCAATAACACCACTTGTGAAAAAGATATGTCTTAGTCCTAACACGACCTTTGGTTCTCTTAGCTACGATATCAATCAAAACAAGTCCGGTTGTATTTAGTGTAAAAATATCACTAATATAGCCAAAGAAAACAAGATGGTGGTCCTGAAAGAATATAAGCAGTCCTTGCTTTTAAAGAAAATCGCTTTATTGCCCATATTTTAATTATAGTGAATCTGTAACAACCCGTTAAATAGAAGTTTTAGGCATTTTAGCATTAGGAAGTTATGATCAAATTTAACGTGTACATACATGTATCTGATTTTTGTTGTTTAAACAAGTTTTTGAAGAATTTGTATAAATTCTACCTTCCTATGCCGTTATATATATGGTTTAGGGAACTTCTTAAGTCGCCACACTCTGTTTACTAATGCTTGCATTATAATATCTATAAACATATTGCATGATTATTCACATTTTATCGCAGAGGAAGAGAATGCATCGATTGCAGTACAGGTGGGTTACATGTGTACTGCACCTGTGAATAATTCTTGGCGACCTTCTTGTACAGGTGTCGGAGACTTGGAAACAAACCTACAGGATGACAGACATCTTCCATAAAATATTTCTTCGATGTAGACCTGTAATTCGGACGAATCTTTTAGTTAATATGTTTAGAAGTTGTAGCGTAAGATGCATGTTGAACATTGGAAACTTTTCATAATTAAAATCGAAGTCGTTGTAAATGTTAATAGTTCTTCGATAAATCTGTATTCTGTAGTTGATATGTGTAAGGGATCAGAGGTTAAGGTCTGTATTTGGCATCCTTTGATATAAATGAAGTCAAATATATATATATATGAATCTCTTTTGCAACTTTTTACTGAAATCTCAATATGGGACCTGTAGAAGTTTAGCTGTCTCATCGACATTCATGCCACATCTCCTATTTTTAAATTTGTGAAAACTTGAGAAATGCAAAAATACTGATCATTTTCAAGAATGACAATAAAATGATAAGCTAATCCAGATTTTTTTCTTTTTCCTTTTAAGAACAATATGAAAAAGTTCTTGACCGTTAGGCTTACCATTCCTTTGTTAAATATCATGCGTATATATATATACCACTTTAATGTCATGCGATTGGCAGTTTCGAATGGACTCATTGTATCTCAGTCCAACAGACTATTCATGAGAAATCTGCTGTAACCATAATGTCCTCGGCTTGTCCATGCACGAGGACTGATATTGATTTAAACTTTGTTTCATAGACAGTCCTCCAGAAAGAAATATACCAATACTGGATTATAAAGAGTTATAAGGGGTTTTATCCTGCAATGGAGCGTTTTATTATACAAATACGAGTGTTCGAATATCGCAGACCTTGTTTGTATGCCTCAAATCATTTCAATCATTGTATGTAAATTGTTTGCCCCTCGTGGGACCATAATTGGTAAT
>JARWCS010000004.1:3625954-3636545 GCA_034783895.1 Geukensia demissa
AGTACCCGGAGAGAACCACCGACCTTGGGCAGGTAACTGACAAACCTTATCACGTGCGATGCGAGTTAAACTCAACCTAATTTGTAAGTGCAACACTATTAAACTTTTTTGTTTTTTTAAATCAAAAAGATTTTTATTTACATATTCATTCTACAGGTCGTTTTTCAGATCCAAATGTATATAATCTCACCTCATCTTCATCACGATTATGAAGATTATTTAACTGTTCATCCACTTGGTGTAGCCTCACTCTTAATTCTCTCTGGTCTTTGTATTCTAACAATGCCTTCTCACCAAAGTGTTCTATATCAAGGTTGGATTTTATTGATACTGGTGTGAACAACTTATAAGACTGTGCAGAAATAAAAACTGAAGTAATTAAATGTAAACATATCCATGCTGAAATAATAACTTAAAATTTGATGCTGCAGATTTTTTAAAATAACAAAAATAAAGTGGTTTACATAAAGAAGTGTAGAGTAATTATTTCACGACTGAAAATACTACACCAGAAAATAGAATTTGACCCTTTTTTATTTTACCAGAACTGACACATCATGATTCTCTGGAATTTCATGTATCACTGACACTGAAACTTTGCCCTAAAGAACTGAAGTTTTATTTGGCTGTTAATGTCATTTTAAACAACCATCTTTGTTTCTTGGATTTTGCATTTCTGTTTAATACCTAGGTATTGAAAAAGTTCCATTAGTTTGCAGATTAAAAGTTATTATGTGTGCTAGCAGCAAGTTCAAGTTATTGGACATGGTGTGCATGTTCTTGGTTTGATCGTTTGCCTCCATTCTGTGAAAGAAACAGTTTTCTAGTTTAATTTAATGAGTTTTAAAGTAACTCATGGTTTTTGTAACTGGAAATTTGTGGTAAGTATTATTTATTTGGCTTATCGCTGTTTGTTGCGTCATGAAATGAATATTTATTTTGGCTATTTTGTCAATTTTCTAAGTGATAAAGGGGCATAACTCCTACAAAAATATTAGACCAGGACTAACCTTTGAACTCCCTTGAGGTATCATTGAGTTAAAGATAATGTATAAACATTATCTAAATTGGATAAGAAATAAATTTGCTAGAGCACTTACAAGGATATTTTGTCATTTTTCTAAGTGATTAAGGGGCATAACTTCTACAAAAATATTCGACAAGGACTCATCTTTAAACTCTTTTGAGATATAGAGTTAAAGCTACTGTATAAATATTATCCAAATCAGATGAAAAATAAATTTGCTAGAGCGCTTAAAAGGCAGACAGATGGACGCCAGGCATTACCATATCCTCCGCACCGCGTTGCGGCGGGGGACAATGAAAAGATATGGGGCAAAGGTCAGAGAGACTGCATTCCAACCTTGAAAAAACAGGAAATTTACATATCTAGAGGTCTCCACAAGGACTTCAACAAGGGTGGAATAAAACTGCTTGTGAAGAGCTCTAAATCGCCCCAAATAAACAATCTTGTATGCGTAAAATAATACTGCTCATACCTGAATATTATCAAAAATAATACGTGTGATTTGCACACGCATGTTTTTTTCTGAAGTGTCAAAGATATGTGCTTGGGTTTGGAAAGGAATTCGAAGATACCAAAGATCATTTATATTGTATTAATTCCATGCAAGCATGCTCTTTATGAATAAGAAATGTGACACCAGTTCTTAAGGTGATTTATATGCTTAACAACAGTCATTCCAACGGTTCAGGGGACTTTTGTCACTTGTTCAATCGGCTCAGTCCCAGTATCTTACTGAATGAAATGTCAAGAATAAAAAAAAAACCTTTACAACCATTCATCTTTTGTTCAATTAAAAATTGTTTTCTACTGTAAAATCTGAATAGAGGTACTAGTTAGACAAGATGTTCATTAGATTCAAGAACCTTAGGGATCACTGTGACTTTATATGCGGTGTGTCAAATTCAAAGTTATAAAGAAAGTATGTGTTGTGTTACAGAAAATTACCAACCTGAGGCGTAGCTGGTATATGCATGACAGATTCATAATCTTCTGGTAGCATTATTTCCCTTAGTCGACTCTCAATACTTCGTAAGCTTTTCTGATCATCATCATCAGGAATAAAACCTTCACCAGAGTGGACAGCTAATTGAAACCTGGGAATTTTTACCTCCTGTGAATCATATAAAAATGTGTCTGCCAATGTCTGTTCAATATTAATTGAGATAGAATAAACAAAGATTCTGTGTTGGATTTATTTAAAGTATTCTTTGCTTCAGTTGTAAGCTCTTCCATTTAAACAATAATTATTTTTCATCATACTGATTTTGTAACTTGTATTCAAATGATCTTATATGCAAATGGGTTTATTGAAAAATAAAAAACAAGACATATAAAATGTCAAAAATTTATTCAAGTCACAATTAAATAAAACAAACAAAAATAATGATAATTGAAAAATCATGTTAAAATTTCAAGATTTCCATGCAATATAAGCATGTTTATAACGTACATCTGCCTCTTCGTCCTCAGTGATTTCTGGAAGCTGGTCAAGGTCAGCAAGCAGGGATTCTATCCTGTCTTTTTCCTCCTGTGTCATTGGTATAGGATTCTCAGCATCTGCTGCAAGCTATTAAGTTAAAAAATAAATCATCTATTACATTTAAACCTCATTTTTGCCATATCAGGTGTATTGAATACAATGCAATTTTACTTCAGTTGTGTTGATCTTGAAAAAGTTGATATCTTGGATAACTAAAGCTTTTTCAAGGCCAACTGGCAAAAAAACATATTATTGTTTCACAAATATAATTGCTGGTAAATCTCATGTAAAAAACTATTTTATTCAGCAGTTTTGTATACAAATCTGTGTTTAATGTTCAATCTAATCAAGTGGAACACTAACAATTGATTGCATCTCAATAGCTTTAAATAAACAAACTTTAAAGGCTGAATGCTTGTGTATTGTTATTATTCAAAACAACAAACTGGTTTCTTTGGTCTTGTCTTAAACACTGTTAAAGATGACGAAAATATATTTTTATACTTTTCATTTGCCAAGATGAGAAATTTCAACTTCAGAAGGTATTTTTTGTTTCCTGAAAGTCTTGATGATCAAGACTTCAAGATTATGCAATTTTGTCTCTGCACATATATCAAATATAACTTCAGATACATGTTCGTTATGTTAAAGACATGACATCAGACAGTCAGTTAAATCAGCTCATTTATTCCTTTAAATGCCAAGTTTACTTATGTTTCTTTTAAATTCCTCCTTGTCAACTTGGGAAAAAGTTTTTCCTCAAGTTAATATCAAAGTCCCTACATTTTTTTTGTTGTTATCCCAACTTGTTGAACTGTGGAAGTGCTTTTAGCCCTTGAACATGTTGAATGTTTTAAAATGAGTTACATTATCTGAATCAATCTTTAAACTGATTCTTGCAAATAACATTATTAATTATGTACTGTTGAAGGAATATATACACATACCTCTTTATTTCTTTTAATGAAATCTTTCTTCTTCTTGTGTTTCTTGGAACCTTTATGACTACCATTAACAGAAGTAGAACCACTTGCTGACATGGTATCTCTGTCTGTACTAGCAGTCTCACTTCTACTGGATTTTACTGTAATAAGATTTCTTAGTTAATTGTTCATTAGTTTCTCTATCATGTCTCTATTCAAAATACCAAATTAAGGACTTTTGTACCTTTTTGTACATCCCTCACACAAATAAATTCATAAATGTCACAGTCTCAATTTATTTCATCATTTGATCAACTGCACTAAATTTCTGATTTAGAAGCAATATTTAAAAAATTGCACAAGTTTGAAAACGGAAAAAGATAGTAGACTAGTGATTAATTTCTTTTAAAGTTTAGAAATTATAAGGCCATGAACATTACGTCAAGAATAAGAGGTGTTATGTGGAAGGCTGACAGATTAATGACCTGTAAAAATTTGGAATCGGTTGATAAAACAACTTTCTTATATTTATTGCATTGCTTCAAAAAATTAATGTTATACTACATGACTTTATAGCAACTAATGGCTTTTCCAGGAGTCTTAAAAGACATTCACATTTAAATTCTTGTAGACTGTTGAAAAATACCACGGACTGTTGCTTTCGTGAGCTAGCATGTTAAAAATCTGGCTCAGCATGTCCGTTTAGTACAAAGACTATTCCTTAATCATCATTCATTAAAATGCTCTCATCCTGAATATGCATGAAATATTTTCCTCTGGACATAAAGCATCATTCATTCAAGGGAAAAATAATTAGTTCAACTGTTCAACATAGAAATGTTTGAGCAAGCGAGGATTACCAGGTACTTTAAATAGAATAATAAGGAAAATTGACTAGACTTTGGCATTAGTTCGAGCCATTAGAGTTCAAGCTACAAAGTTGACTGTATATAAATAAATAGGCTGGATGAAGGGGGTCACAAAATAGTAACTGCAAATATCTCTACAGAAAAATATTTAGATGTAGCCCTAAAGTGGTATTAACACCATACAAACCTTTAGACTTAGCACCACCAGATTTAAGATCTGGATAATCTTGTTCATTCAACTGTGTAGCAAATACTGGTTCATCAGGAATCTCTGACATATTAATGCCTGAAAAATAATTAGTAAGGGTTAGTCATGGTGTAATACAGCAATCATTGAATGGACCAATTTATTATTGTGGTCACTTTGGTTGGCTGTTTTGATTCAAACTTTATGTCCAATTCACACTTTAAAAAATTTACCTCTTACTTGTTGAAAATTTGAACATGGTTTTTGAAGTATTAACATTCAAAACAATTCATTTTTTTTTTGTTTATAAATTGTGAAAGTTGCATATTAAAATGGTAGTACAGTGTTCAACACTTTTAAAGCAAATTGTCCTTTTGGACAAGGCAATGTCAGTAAAGGTCAAAACAACTTGTCCAAATTTAAAATTTATTGTCAGAGAATTAATTGCTCTGATGAAACTAGTTTAGATATGAAACTAAAAGGAATTCAAAGATACCAAAGGGCAGACAGAAATCATTAATTCAGAAGACAGACAAGACTATGGCCAATAAAATGGAACAAAATACAAATATAGAACACACAACACAACCCTGAAAACTAAAGCTGGAGTAACATGAACCCTACAAAAACCAGAGTGAGTTCAGATGTTCCGGAAGGGTAAGCAACTTCTGTTTGAAAATTAGTTATTTTCTGCAGCTGGTGCAATTATCATATTGCAACTTCATAGAGGCTACAGGCTATTAACATGATGTTATAAAAATTGTATAAATATATTTTTGGATATGAAAGACTTCCTTATGAAACAATTGGTGGTAGCAAAGAAGTTTACACTCATAGATTGCAGTGCATCAGCATAGGCAGATCACTTGTAGCATATGCAATAGAGTTTCTTAAATTTATGTGCAAGTGTTTGCATGTCATCAGAAATATTATTCTTTAATTTTTTAGACATCACATGAAAATGCCATCCAAAATAATATTCTTAAATTTAAGTTTGATTTTGATGGAATGATAAAATAAACCACTTTCTAAATAGTTGGTTCATTAATAGAAGATCAATATTTGTATATAATTAAAATATACCTGGAATAAAGAAAATCTAACATCGAAAACCATTGACTAGTTTTCCTTTGTTATCATACTACATGTATTATAAATGTTAAACCCTGGTAGGACAGTATGGTTAATATTTTGAAACAAGTTGATTTTTGAAATGTGTACTTAAATTTAACATTTAGTTTTTAGTTGGGACTATTTAGAGCTTGTCAGAAGGAGTGGAATTCCACCATTGTTGAAGATGTTGGAGACCTCTAAGATTTCAAAATTTGATATCTTTTTGGTGAGATGTTTTCCTCATTATTAACCCCAAATCTTTACTTTTTATAATAAACATTTTTCATCTACAACAATTTACCTTCATTATGACTAGGTGGCAAGGTTAAGGCCAGAAATTTCTCTGTGTTCAACTTGGCATCTGTATTCTGTTGGTTGATAGTTTCCAACTCTAATTTAATTCTACAAAATAATTTTATTTCTAATCCTTTAAATACAACATTTTATTTTTACACATTATTCAAAATATATGGCTTTTTTATTTTGCTTTTTACAACCATGAAATTTTCATATATTACAATAACCTAGATAGCCATTAAAGTCAATTTTAATAATGTTTGTTGTTCAATTATAATTTCCAAGCAATGTGAGTTTAGAGTGAATGATGTTTTAAAAAATTACTTTTGATATCCTAAAATAAATTCTAATGACTAAATCTTAAGTTTGGAAAGAAAAAAACATTTTTGTCATGAAACATCAGAGTAGCCTTGTTTTTCTTAGGCACTCACATCAAAATAAAAATTTTAATTACTATTAAACTGTCAAAATGCAGGATTTAAAAAAATAATTATGAACAATACATCAGACATCTCTTTAATGAGGAGCAAGTTTAATTAAAATCCATAAAGACCTGATAAAGTTATAAAATTAAACTTTATCCACTTTAACCATCATTAAAAACTTCTGTGATAAAACAACATTTCTAAATATTTCAAAATAAGAGAAACTTTAATATTCCACCGCTGATGAAACATTTAATTTAAATAAGTTTAACATCAGGGTTAACCATCACTTCACTGCAGAACAAAATAAAAGTCAAACTATCTGTTATCATGGTCATTATTTTGAAAATGTAAAGCAAAATATTTCAAAATCAATTCTGATGTAATTTATAACCAAGAGGCTTCTGGAAAAATTTCATTAAATTTCATGAATATTTGACAAAGCTATTGAACAGCAACCTTCGAAGAAAGCAATATTTAAGGGGTAAAAAAACTAAGTCCAATTATCTAACAAAGTACTAAAAAATTTTAATTTTACTCAGGATGAGTTAATTACATCATAAATAAGCTTTTGATAAAGTTTCATAAAAATCCATTAAGATTTGACAAAGCTATGAAAGTTTTAAAAACTTTTAAACCTTATGGTTAACCAACACTCGAGGAGCAAAAAAACTTGCCTCATTATCTAGCAAAATAAAGAAAAAGTAAAATCAATTTATTCAAATTTTCTGGGTGATATATTCATACCATAAAGAGGATCCTGTGCAAATTTCATGAAAATCTTTAAAGTTTTCTTTACAATTTAAAAATCACTGTTACCTTCGTTCCAATATAATCCTGTCTTTTTTTACTTCTTTTTCTCTTTTAATCTTTTTGGACAAAATCCGGTCTAATTTTCTCATTTTTAATATGGCTTCTTTCATTTTAGGTTCAATGTCTTCCAGTCCAGGTTCCTGTTCTGACTGATCTCTCACACTACCATTTTCTAAGGCAGCCATTTTTGCCTGGTACATATCCAGTTCAGATTTCATTTCTCCTCTGATCTGTTTTTGAATTTCGTCTTTAATTTCTTTCATTATTTCTCTCTCTTCATCACTATCTACATCAATACCATCCTCTAAAAATGTGAGTTTACAAAACTAGTACACTATTGATGATGGACATACATAAATATACTAATGATAAAACAAGATTTAACTGAGGTGCTTGACAAGGGCAGCATGATACTGTTTACAACCCCAGTACATTGGACAGTTTTATTAATGAACATTTGGGTAAATGTAGACCATTTTTTGCTGGACACAGTAAAGTGATAGACACAGTAATATGCTTGGATCAGTCTCTATCTCCCAAATCTGAGTAAATTTTGTTTCATTTTTCATAAGGAATATTTTGGAAAACACCCCATTAAAAATTAGATGAGAAATGAAAACAGTTTAAAAAATTGGGACATTGCCATTTTTCAAGCCTGTATACCTCAATAACAGTAAGAGATGGGTCATGGCACATGTGGCTTTATTAAAAGGGTTTTTCCTAAATAAAAAGAAAACACCTTATTAAAATCAGACAGGAAATAGATAACAAACATTTAAATTTAAGAAAAACCTGTTTAAGACCCTCACCAAAAATTGGTAGGGATAGATCACCCAAAATCAATACCAACCTTTATCTAGTACCATAAATCAATGTCCCAAATATAAAAATAATTGGTTTACAATAAAAGTTACCATGTGGAAACCACGGTAAACTGTCTTCTTTTGACAATAAAGCTGCTGATGATGACAGTGCCATACAATAAAATGACCAAAATTTTTTGCAGTCGTATAAAAATAACTAGAGGCTCATAGGTGCCTGTAATCACTCACCTGTCTCAAACAGCCATGTATTTAAACTCTGTGCACCACAGATAGATTTCATCATGCTAAACACTTTTACCCTATGTCAGAATTTGGCTTAATTTACCGATTTTTGAGATACATGTATATTCGAAAATCTTTAGTTAGACCCCTATGTTCTATTTTTAGTAACAGCAGCCATGTTTTTCAACTGATCAAAAATTGAAGCACAAACTTTGTGCAGAATACCCTAAGGAACAATCATACAAAGTTGCATCCAAATCCATTCACTAGTTTCAGAGGAGAAGATTTTTTTCTAAATGTTAACGATAACGACGTTGGACGACGACGACGGACACCAAGTGACAGTAATAGCTCACATGGCCTTCAGCCAGGTGAGCTAATAATGTAAGCATATAGAAGTTTTTGTTACAATTAACAAAAAAGAATTCATCTAAGCAATCTGATAATAATTTTCTTTCAGAAATAGGCCTCTCCATTTAAACAATTCTTTTCCGATAATCAACTGTATTATTTTGTACTTATTCAAAAACACCCACCATCAGATAGGTTTCACAGTATACATTACCTGAAACACTGGATTCATTTGTTCTGACCCAAATATTTACAAAAGAGGGCACAAATATTTATAATAGAACAATAAAATACACTAACATTCCTTCTGCAATCACAACTTACCAACAAGTTCATTAAAAATTGATATCATATCAAATATATTATCCTTAGGGAGTAAAATAGTAATATCAATGGTTCTGTTCATCAATCTTACCACTGATGTTATAGGTACTGTTTTACATATCTTATAAATCAATATATATAATCCTGTATAAACATGGACGCCAGAACCTCAAACATTTTACTGTATTGACTGATTAATGTAAGTTTGAACATTTTGCTTTCATATTGTTGCTGTTGGTTTTATTGGTGGAGGAAGGTGAAGTCCCAGGAGTCTACAAACAACTGTCAAACCCTAACACTTGTTTTTCAAGTCGAGTTCATCCTTTTTTTGTAATGGTACATGTACTTTATCGTGGGCAAACTCACACTTTGAGGTGATTGACTACAGAGATCAGTGATCTGTAGACATAAGTTAAAGTCAACTAGCCACCCAGGCCTCTCCACTTTATTACTTGTACAACTGCTAATTTATTCAATAGTTTATATGCTTTGAAAATGTATAAAAACAGTGACTATGTGTGGTTTTTGGCAATATTTAATAAGTTCTTTTTCTGTTTTTCTTGGAATATTTTTAGTGTCAGGTTGTCTAAGGATTTACCAGTATGAAAACATGATTGAAAAGACTCACTCAACTCACAATGCTATTATGGTGTTGAGAGATACTAAACAAGAAAATAATTTTTTTACCTATCACACAGGTAACTCAATATATTTTTTTCCATAGAATGAAAGTAAATTCATGGAGTTATCTCCCCCTGTTTGACATTTTGAAGTGAATTTCATATAATTTATTTCATCCATTAGCAGAATAAACCATGAAACAATTATTGTCCTTATTCATTGCACATCAACCTCTATTTGAATCAATATTTTTTGGTCAGGTTTGCTTATTTACCAATGCCAGCAATCAGTTTCACAAAATGTTGTTAGTGTAATTTCTATCCTACTTTATGACGTCACAATGAGTTTTCCTTTGAAGTTTTACATTTACGATCAATGTTAGATTTAAGGATTTTTGTGAAAACCATTGCTGTTTCTTAGACAGAATGGCTCTAAGGATCATTGTAATTTTTAAGTTAAACCATGCAAAAGAAGTAATTGAGTCTTAATATATGATTAAGTCTGTGCAAGAGGAAACTTACATATACAATAGAGTCAAATCTTTTCAAGGTTAACTTGCATGAAGACTTATTCATCAATTTGCACATTTAGATATCCTTTGGTTTGTGTTTGCAATCACAAAGATAATTTACCATAAGGTAATAGTCCACCATGATCTTTCTCCAAATCGCTACCTTCAGCACCGTTTAAACCCTCCAAATTCAGTGAAAGCTCATCTGGTAACTTATCTTTCTTGGCTCCAAGTTTCATCAGTATAGGATCATCTTCCCATTCTGATGATTCATCTGACATCTCTGAGTTAGAATTTGATTTTGCAGTGGCTGTGTCCAGTGACTCCAGATTTAGATGAAGATCCATATCCTGTAACAGGAATGTAAAATATTATTCATTTTTTAGACCTAAAATATTAATAGGTTTGTTTTCTGTTACCAGCCCCAAAAAATTAGGGTAGGTGGACAAATGACTTAATTTTATTTTTATTTTATATTTCTGTCAACATAATAAACAAATGTCTCGTCTGTATATGCAGCTTTGACTCTATAAATTTCTGGACACAATAATTTTCTAATCTAAATATTCAGCAAGTAATACCACCAGGCCATTTAAATGAAACA
>JARWCS010000004.1:3658310-3670127 GCA_034783895.1 Geukensia demissa
TTTATTCCGTCCTCGGACTTTATCATTGGGAACAATAGTGTAAGTGGACAATATTTCATGGCGGACACTATTAAATCCTACACGACCACTGGTATGTCCTTGGAAACCGAATGATCACTATCGTCGTCTTAAATGGAAATTAACGGACCTGTACTTGTCAATTATCTTTTTTTATAAAGTGAAGATTTATCTTATTCAGATATCGGACTTTTGTTCTATCATTAATTATGCGATCAGCGTAACAAAGTTGTTTGCTAGAAGTACTGTCTAGTACTTGTAGTCAAAATATTTTTTTAAAATACCGTATCAGGAGTGACAAGTTTTCGTTGTTATTAGTTGACATTGTTTTGTATTATTTAAATTAAAACGTCACTTGAAAATTGTTCAAATTAGTTCCGAATGTTTTGTGATGTCCGTAAGTACATGGTATTATGTTCGGTCGATCAGAACACACCATTTACATTTTGCAGTTTTCATTTATCTCATCATGATTAGACGTTAGAATTATTTACTCTCACTGTTTCACGGTTCTGAATATAATTTTTATTTCCCTTGTTAAGCAACAGTGAGAAGACTAATTTTAGTAATTTCCTTTAGAAATGTTATCCAAGTGAACGGCTAGCATAAAGTATCATTTATCTGAATTTACGAGGTGTAAAATAGATCAATCAAAATATCAAATGAAAAATGTCGTTTTTCAAATTATTTGTAATAGGTGATGGCATGAAAAATTGCAATCAGTAACATAAAGGTTATGACAAACTTACGTTTGTAGCAACAATTAAAGAAATTTTCTTCTGGACATGCATGATGATAATTTATATTTACATATAGGTCTAATGGTTTCTTCGCTATATCTTATGTCTATATAATGTGAACAAATGTCGTGATCCTTAATCTACCCAGGTGTGATGAAAGAACATATCAAAATTATATGAAGATTTTATTACTATCATACTGACAAATTTAGTTCTATATCAAAGCTATGCTTTAAAACTATTTTGTTACGGGATACAAGCAAATACACGTAAATATATAGTATACCCACTCTTTTATTAATTTTATTAGTTTCGACTTAATTTGTCAAACCACTACCGACTGATCAAACGTTATTGCCGTCATAAAACAAGAAATGATACATTTTCTTTTGAATTTTTAAAAGTTTCAATTCCTTAGTTATTTAAAGTGATCATCTAGAGTTAATATAACCTTAATGATGAAATTAACTTGATGATCAAGGCATAGTTTCCGGGACAGGAATTGGTTGGCTGATTGGTAGTTGGTTGCTAAAACGTCGGAGAGCAAATATTTAAAAAGGGAATTCGAAGAACAGAAATCGTTAAATCAGAAGACAGACAAGACCATGACCAACAAAATGAAACGAAAGACAAACATAGAACACACAACACTACACTGAAAACTAAAACTGTAGTAACAAAACCCTACAAAAACAGGGTGAGTTCAGGTGCTCCGGAAGGGTACGCATTCATTAACCAAGAAATACTGTGATTAAACATCTATAATATTCGTTACTAAAAATAAACTACCACCCAGACAGACTGAATGTTTGTTCCAGTTGTGTTGTGTTGGAAGAGCATTTCTAGATTAACTTCAACAGAAACGCCGAGGAATTAAGTGAAGAATACACTGACAGATGAGTGGTTAAAAATCAGACACCTTAAGTCGTAAACTTACATGTGCTATAACTATTTACAATAATGCCATTAATGTCTGCCAAATAAAAATGAGAACATTTTTAAAAGAAATAAAATGAGATTATTTGGTTAATGACTGTGCTGCATTGCATAATATTTTGTGCTAAATTAGGTAGTATTCACATATAATTAAAGTAAATTCACATTAAGATGTAAAATGACTTTTTAGCACTGTATTACCTTATACAAGCAGACAACAAGTCAACATATTTTGCTTGTGAGATATGGATCGCAGGATATTTCTTGAAAATTATTATCTCTTAATTAGAATGAAATAAGTAAATTAATGAACTTCTACCAGATGTTACGTGTTTTTTCTTGTGCGTGGTTTGTGCGTGCTCTTGAATTTGAAGTAAAATAAAATCTCATGCATTGAGACAAAGGAACAATCAAAGGATAATCGAAGAATAAATTCGATTGTCAAAATATTAAAAGAAAATACATTCCATACATATTAAATTAATATATATCTATTACTTGTAGTGAGTCCTTTAAGTATATTGATTTAAATGCCGTTCATAGCAGAATTTCAGTTTTCATTCGACATTTCCTGCAAATTCTGATCTCGAACCCGATCAGTAACACAATCGAGTACGATTTTAATAGGGTTCGTAGAATATCATTATTCCTTTAGATCTTTTACTTAATATTATATCCCTAGGCACTTTTCTTCTATACTCCTCCCCATCCCTATACGCACACAGTTACTGAATTTTTATATGGAAAACTATATTTAAATTTAGTCGTTCATTCAACTGAAAAAATGAATAATTAAATTTCAAAATGAAAATAGTCTTACAACATATACAACGATTGTATCCCTTAACATAGTTATTTTTTCCAACGTATAATTTAAGTAGGCCAATAAATGGAAATTAATCGGACAAACAATGTATTATTGAATTGACGGTCTAAGACTACGCAGCACATTATCAATCTCCAAACGTTTCCTACTAAAAACAAATGCAAGGACCTTTTGTGTTTTTTCTCTTTTAGTGGTTTAGGGCAAAGGGCAAAATCTTCCCCAGTGCAGTAGGCAGAAAAATTTTAAAAGATACCTGTATTCTAGGAAATAATTTCAGTATATATCTCCTAGGGAATATTGTTCTTTTGTATAGAAATATGACAGCGGATAATTAGTGGGATTTTTTAACATATTTTAGGACAGAAATAGAGTTTTACACGAAATCTAAAAGCGAAATTCTAACAGTTATAATCCTACGTCTTGCTCCATCAATTGTAATTACAGATAAAAGTCAACCATTGCGTGTCCTAAATTAATCAATTATTGCCAATTATATACACAAATAACAGTATTTTTTATTTTGTCTAGCCTTTTTGCCTTTCAAGTGCCTCGTTTTTTGGCATTTTGTCTTCTGTATTTAAGATAAAAACAACATAATTTGTTCCATGATTTTTTTCCTAAAAAAGGATATATTATATTAAGAGTTTAATATCAGACTCCATACCAACCCGAATTCTCCATATTAGCCCGATAGCTAGAGGATTGACGTCAACTGGCCATATGGATGGAGTTGGTTGGGCGGCTTATATAAATACCCGAGTAGCTGGGATTAAGAAATAAGTTGCTTGGTTTTTCCGCCAGGAGGTAGAAACCCTCATATAGGAGCGCCGATTGGTTGGAAAGAATGAATATATTCCATACCAACGTCTTTAAGTCATAGTAGGTGTCAGAGCCGTGTTAGGAGAAATGTCACGCCAGCCCTTAATCAGACAGATCTAATTGGAATATTTTGACAGATGCATGTTCACTAAATTCATTTTATTAGCTTGCAATCAAGTTACATTTAATTAACAGTGTACCACTTTAAAAATAACGTTAAATACTTTACTTGGATCTTGATATTCATTTTATATGTAGAATGTAAAACGAAATAAAGCTACAAGATTCAAGGTTGAAAGTTATAAGGGTCTAGGAGTTTATCTTGCACTCATATACAAATTTGGATTTTCTGTAAAAAAATCTAAGTTCCTAAATGTTGCTAAAATCGCATTTTAAATAGACGACCTAGTTTGATCATTTTTATATATTGTATTATTGGATTTTAATTTATACACGATTCGAAAAACACCAAAATATTTTAAATATTTAACCATTGGTAGTTTTACGATAAAAATTATGCTGTGGAAAACCACAAAATTATACGTTATCCACTTCCAAAAAGAACATGTATAAAAATTTCTGAATTTACAAAAGTTGACGTATTTACTAGATTAGTTGACTCCATACACATCGCGTTTACAAATGTGAGACTCGGCGGTTTCAAACGTAATATTTTCACAAGGAGTGGTATTCCATCCTTGTTGAAGGCTGTGGAGATCTCTAGATTTGTAAATTACGCTGTTTTTTTCCGTGGTTGGAGTGCAGTCTCTCTGACATTTACCCAATATCTTTTCATTTTCATATAAAGTAGTAAAATAAAGTCATGCATTAAACATTTTTTTATGTTTAGCCACACTTACATAAAAATTTCTAATAAATCCAAATTAAATTTTTGTCAATAAAACACATTATTTGTTTAGAATGTCATTAAATATGCAACGACAACAATATCTATTTCATCAACATGAAATCGACACACCTTTCTTCACAGTAAAAACTTTAATCCATGAAATAGCCGTATTACTTGGGAACTTCACATATTGGTACTATTTTATCACCAGGGAATAAAGATCGATCTACACCTTTAATAGTATGAACGAAAAGAACAATAACATCTTTTGATGTAAAATATTGATAAGTTATAGATACGTCGTATAAAGTGACAAAAACCGAATAGTCCAGAGATCAAGCTAACCTTTTCGGACTAATATCAGACATAGCGACTGTAAATGGCTGATGCTATCGGCTGAGATAAATCAACGGAGATGTGAACAAATTATACCATCAATAAAATTCACTTGAATACAGTAAATAAAAATTGTAAAAGTTAGAAAACAAGAATGAGATATTAGGTGTGATATATATCCGCATGCATTAATGAGGACAGATTCTAATACATATGTATAAAAATATTATCTCCACTCCAATGGTTAACTATATTTGTGGAACTTGTCACTCGAACAGTTGTTAATTCCATGTATTGTTAGCCGTATCAGTTCTGCATTTTTATACCATTAAAACACCGCGGGAAGTAGTAACCTTAAAGTGAAGTGTGTTTGGCACTTACTAAAATATATATTTCATTGTCCTGTAGTTTTGGTTATTTGTTGTCATGCACTTTAAAGTTGTTGTAGGTGCACAGTTTTCTCATTACAATACACAAATCTTACATCTGCAATTTTTTCTTGAAAACCTAAAGTAACTGCACCATCTATCAACAACAGTTTTATTGAAACAAAACAACTGCATCATTCATCAACAGCATTTTTTTTTAAACCAAAAACAAAAGCATCATTTATCAATAACAATTTCATTTTAAAAAAAAACCAAAGCCTCTGTACCATTAAATGTAAAATTTATTATCATATTGAAAGGAAGAAAATGGAATACATGCCAGAAAGACACGATCCACATTTTACATAAGTATTAACAAAATTTATAATCAACAACCAAATTTGACTGCGTGTGAAGCGTTTTCCTGGATTTATCTTCATCAGATACACTATAGGGACCAAAAATAGGAAGATTAGTCAAACTTTATTCATGTCTTGTTACCCGAGACCATTGGTTGTTTTCACCAATAAAATGAAACAGATAAACAAAGTAAAAAAATATGAGATCACATCATATGGGGAAATTACAAAGTTGAAAAAATTAAGATCACATACTATGGGGAAATTTATTTTATTTCGAGTTAAAATTAACTGATAACTACAGCCTCAGCTGCGACAAAAAATAGAACTCCAATGATAAACAATATGATACATTTGTATATATTATTGTGAAACTTACACGATACATTTTTGTTGTGGCAAATTTTATTTGGTATACTATAGTTATTGTCAAATTAAACAAACGAGACCTGGCATATAATCCGTGAACATTATCTGTTATGTGGGAGGTATTATAGGCGAAAATGACCTCTTAACAACCTTTATTTGGCTTTGAACAGGTGTTTCTTCTCACGTCGGTGATACATTTGTTAAGTAAAGAGAAAGCTGGCATATATTCCTTCTTTTAATCGTTACTACGGAGTTTTTCTCTTGTGCTGTGTGGAGGTCGTTAAAAGCTTCTGTGCTTCAGCTGTATGCTGTTATTTATTTTCGGGTACTGGAATGTATGTTGGAAAGATACGGGTTACAACTTTGGTAAAATTCCATGATTGTTATCTTTATTATTTGGCATATCGGCGTTCATTGCTTCATGAACTCTATATTTCATTTGGTCCATGAATGTTTTACTGATCTCTCAATGTTTGGCCCATAATGTGTCTGCAGAAAGTAAATCCAGAACAGCGCTTTACACGCTGTTAAATTTGACTTTAATTATTACGTTATCAAAGTATTACGATTTTGGCATATATTGAATATTCTTTCTTTTAAAACATTATAGATACTTTGGTGTTTATTGTGAATATTGCTGATATATTAAAAATCATTAGTAAAATTTGTTGGGACATTTTTGGTTGTCTTTTCGTTTAGGAAACATTCGTCAAAAAAGCACTTTGAAAAAAAAATTCATTTGTAAGGGTCTGTGTAAAGATATTCATATGTACAGTAGAAAACTACTTTAGAAATGCAGGGAAAATTTTCGGACTATTATACTGTGTTGTTCTACTATTAAGTAAACATATAGGCTCAAAAATGCCAAATTGTTACATTGTATTTAGTTTTCTTTAATTTTGCGCGATTTTTCCACCTCTCGACCAATTGTTGATATAGAAAATCTTCCATTGTAAGCCATGGATAATCGTATTTTCTACATTCAAGATAGTTAAACATTCAAATTTCGAGTCTTGGGTTGGTGAATGATGAACACGAAAGACTTTTACAATAAAGGGCACCTTGTTTAGTTAAAAAATTGTCCGAACCCCCCAAGCTAAATAATGACGTCAATGCATGAAAGTCGGCTAAACTGCACCCGACTTTACCCCTATTTTATAAAGGAGTTTAGGTTGTCTAACCTTTTTTTGTTTTCGTATCCGTGTTTGTACACCATGCCTATTTAAATACGGCTCGCATTTATGGTATCACTCATTTCATAAGGTGCTAAATGAGCACCAAATTTTAAAGATGAAATGGTTTTAAGCATCAGTATATAAGGAAATTGATTTCGTGTGTTTAACAGCTGTGTGCATATTCCATTCTATCCCCAAGCCTTCTTTCACGAGACAAATGTGTTCATTGTCCAGAGACAGCTAGGGTCTATGTATATATATGTCTATACAGAAACTGACTGTGTCTAAAAATTATCGAAACTTTGTGACTGAAGTTTAAATTTTTAGTTGAGTAGAACAAATTGACCTTTTAATATCTGGATATATTACCTATGCTGAAGGTTCACGTGTATACTAATACATGTATATTTACATAATTTAATTCGAAAACAGAAGCAAAGTGTCTTTTGCCGACAACAGTTCTTCCAGTTTTATTATATTAACATATGAAAAATTGCATACATGGCATATTTCATCTCAGATTTCAAAGGAGAGATAATCTAAAATTCACGTATACAATTGAAACCGATGACTAACACATTTGTAAAATGAAGCCGAAAATTGAGAAAAATATGCTTTTCCATCAAAATCTTTTACATAAATCAATGTTTTAGGTTGATATAATATTGTCGCTCATGTTTGTTTTTTAACTGACCTGGCTTAAATTCTCACTCAAAATATACACAACAATTGCATTGATACATAATACCCTGTTTTTTTGGCTATTAATAATCCTACCTGACGTATTTTGATGTTGTCTTAGCTTAAGAGATCTAGGTTCATTATCAACTGTTAGGATTTTGAACTAGCTGTCAGAAACAGTGAGTTCTTCTTTCCAAGTCTGTACATCTTGTATTTGTTATTGTCTGTGTACTATGTATCCACATCAAAAGTTAAATCCTATGCAGTTGGTTTTTTTTTTAACTTTTGTTTTTATGTCGTTTTGTCTACCACTGTCCCATGTTATGGAGCGTTTTGAACATTCACAAACATGATTAACCCCTCCGCATACTTAATGTGCCTGTCCATAGTCAGGAACCTGTGATCCTGTGTATGTCGTTGTATCTTGCCGATAGTTGTTATTTCTTAATATCATCACTTTTTACTTTTCCGGTCTTTTACAGCTTGCCGTAGGGAGGGGATATGTATCCATAATTGAGGGCCATAGGACAACCTGTAGATGTTTGTTATTTACACACCAGGATGGTTGTCTCATGGAAAATGATACCACATTTTTTTCTATCTGTCTGATAAAGACTATTCAATCCTGAGTTACGGAATTTCTATTAAAGTGTGAAGGTCAATATTTTGAGTTGCAAGCCAATTAATAGATAATTTATGTACACTTTTCTTTTATGTCAAAGTAATGGATCATTTGGGCTATAACACATTGGTTCGTTCATAAATAACTGCATTTCTCATTTTAATATTTGGTATTTTCACATTCATTTATTACGATCATTCAAAATCATTGTTACACAATACTCCTATCAATAAAATAAATTTTATTATATAAATGCTATTGAACAACATCTGGCGAGAAAATTTAATTTACTAGGTATATAAATCTTACAAATTTATATAAAACATTTGTAATTGACAGAAGCCGATTGCGAGGTAGACCTGTTTCAATGTACTGACGGTGCAATACGTAAAAACGGTTGAGATGGACATATGTTATAGATGATTTAAACTGTAGCAATGAATTATGGGGAAATTAGACTATAAAAACATACGGAATGAGGAATTGTCATCCCTATGGTACAAATATATATAAATTCAAATTTCTAAGACACGGAATATATTTTAAAATGCATTCAATTATACATTCTAACGTCTGGAGTCCAATTACAATAAAAATATAAGAAAGATGTTAAGTTATCAATTTAATAAAGAAAATCCATGGTTACAAACAAAATAACATTTTGTGATACATTTGTTTGTACAAATTATGTACAGTGAATGCTACACTTGAATCTGATCACTACCACGACATCAAATATACTGCTTTATCAAGTTATGATTTACGTGCGACAATTGAGAAGCACACTTCGTATATTTGTTAAGGACATATGCACTGATTAATTAGTGTTTTTAAAGGAGAAAAAACACGAATTCATTTCTAAGATTTTCAACTAAATTCGAGAATGTTGAATTTCGTCTAGCCCTTTTACCTTAACTTTAACTAGGCAAAGACAATATATACAAAGATTCGTACATGTCATGGCTATCATCACACAAAAAATCATAATAGGTTTAGTCTTCTAGTGAAACGCTGACTCCCGTGGCGAACCCCTGTAGAAAAAGGCATTTTTACTTCCTGGAGACCTTCGTTAGCGACACGATGTTGGAACATGCCGCCATATCTCAAATCACGCCTACAACTGATCAAACCTGGGCTCAAATTCATCCCAAAGCATCTATCCTTCAAATAAAATTTCACTTATTAAAATTTGTTTACTGTTCTTGAAAATACGGCATACTGAATGGGATTATATTGTATATTTTTAGCACTATTTTTAAATGCATGTGTTCCAACTTCCAGGGTGAATTAGTGTTTCGACACCTTGTAGTTACCTGAATCCATTGACAGTATTACCGACGTATAAATCCTTCAGATTACCTGCTTGGTACACTTTATCGACCTGCAAAAAATTTCAAAAAATTGTTCGTAATATAGATTTCTATATAATAACCAATGGATTGATTCAAAACGGATTGCGCAATCTCAGCGTCCTCGTAAATGACGTTTTGACCAATGAAATTCGGTCATAACAATGACGTTCCCAGAATTTCGTTGCATTTCTAAAACGGTCCATTAGCGACAAATTGATGATAAACGCTTTCTTGCATGCCAGTTAGATCATTAGTATGTAATTTTCCACAGTGGTATGTTTTCTAGCTTTATATGTTCAGTAAGTATTCCAACTTGTTCATTTTCTAGACATTGTCGTGTCATTCGACTTGTCCCCTTTTCTTTGGCCATTTGTTTGTCTAATCCGAAGAAATCGGTGGTTAAGTCATGACATTAACCACAAAAAATGAAGTTGTTTCTTACTTTCAAAAAGTCACAAGACCTTATGTTGAAATGAAGAGTGTCAATTGTAAAAGGAATTCGAAGATACCAAAGGGGCAGACAGAAATAGTTAAGTCGGATGTCGACAAAAAAACCGAAAAACAAATACAGAACACACAACACTCCATTTAAAACTAAAGCTGGAGTAATACGAACCCTACAAAAACCAGGATGAGTTCAGGTGCTCCGGAAGGGTATGCAAACTCCTCTTCCACTAGTGGCACCCGTCGTGTTACTTAGTAGACATAGCCGATGTATAGTCATAACCGATGTTAGTCACAACCGGTATTGAAACGACAGTGGGAAGATATCCATTGCCGTTTGTGAAATGGATATCTCGTTCCTCTAAGAGTTGCCTTTTCATCAGAAAGACACAATTAAAGAGGTGCAATCAGAATTATTATAAATTTTTACAGATTCTTAACAGAAAATTTTGAGGCATTTATGTAATGAATCATGTACGGATAAAAATTCTGGCTACTGGGCTGAGAATATTTCTTTTGAAAGCTTTAGATTTTCAAATTTCATTTGATCGGCTAACCGGTGCATCAATTTGTATCTTGGTATTTCACAGTAGGCGAAGCGTTTTCGATAATAGAAATATAATAATCTCACCATCTTTGACACATTATAAGCCTTCTGTTGATATACAGGAGACGATTTATCTGCCAGCTCCGGAACCCAATTATTATTAATCGTTATTTTCCCTTCAAACTTCAATTCCTGTGGTGGCACTACAATGAAACGTATAATTCCATATTTTTTAAAGAAAATGATTCTACCTTCGATAAGACCTTTGTTTTTTATTAAACGTGCACTGTTTCACAATCAGATTCTTGTAGTTTTCTCCAAAATTCTAACTGTAAAATCTGTGCCATATGCTAATGTACGTTTCATGAACTGAGTCTCTTTCATTTTGGCTATTCTCTCTTAAAGCAAATATAAAATCTGAAAGGGGAATTTAGAAAGAGATTTAACTATCTTACCGGCAACCGAACCAGGTGTTAAAAATATCCCATGTGTTGTTGTTTGACCTGTGCTTATAAGAATATTGACGATTTTTATGAAAAAAATAAAGTTCCGACAATGTATTGCTTTTTGCGTTTCTGGTACCGCCAAGATTTTTTACTGGTATTACGTATAAATATATGTCAATAGATATGAAACCTATCAAAATCTTTTTCACCTAATAAAATTCACGAATTTTGTCAGCAAATATAGCTACGATGGAAAACGACAATTTTTTTTTTCTATTTTTCAGAAGAGTGGAGAAAATATATCTAAAATCCGAAATATATATATGTTACCGGAATCTGTTTTATATTTCATTTATTAGATTTGTAAAAATTATTGCAAGGGATTTTTCGAAAATTGTTAAAAAGTGAGCGACTCCGTTCATAAAACGTACAAAAGACAGTTAGAATGTTACAATGAAGCAGAAGTTGACTACTAAAAAATGGTGTCATCAAGGTTGTCATAGAGTGTTCTATGAAGCCTTTCCCATTGTCTAACTCGTAATGAAAGTCAACACAGGCTTCTTTTTGAGATAAGATGTGAAATTATCCGTTGTTTACCAACATTAAGGTTTTTGGCATTGCATTTTAGGTGCGTGTAGTCAACCATATTCATATTCATATTCCATGAGGTAATCAAGAAATGTCGCGAATTGTTAAAATATGAAAATAGGAAATGTGGCATGATTGTCCATGAGACAGCCGCCCACCAAGTGACAGTAGAATTTTAACTTCTACAACTCCCATAATGGCCTTCAACAATGAACCAGATTCCATACCATAACGTATGCTATAAACGGCCCCGAAATACAAATCGTGAAACTATACATAAAACACGACAATCGACCTAATCTAAAGCAAAAATGGTGAACATATAACAATAAATGACTAAC
>JARWCS010000004.1:3674720-3696029 GCA_034783895.1 Geukensia demissa
GGTGGTGTGATACCTATTTTGCCGTATGTCTTATGGACTTTGATTTGTTCGGTAATTGTGTTATATACTTTATTTGTCACTTAGCCGGTTTTAGGTCGATCCAGAAGCAGTAGACAGAGACTTCTAAATTACAGGTCACATGTTTATTATCGACAGAAATATACATATCGGATGAACTGATGATAAGGACCACACAATTCATTAGGTAAAGATTCAATCCGTTGTTTGACTACTGGCTTCTGGTGGTAGGACCATACATCTGCATTATTGCATTTATTTTCATTACAGCCCCAGCTCTTTTTTAAATAAATATCCAAGATGCATCACCGTCGGTCAAACATGGGAGTAGCAGAACATTTACATGGTTGAATATATTAACAAATTGAAATCACTGATAATCCCAGGAAAAAATTTTCTGAATCTTACGAGAAAGAATATGTTTGGTGATAAAATATATCGATAGGTTATAGGAATTTTCATGGGTACCAAATGTGCCACTTTAATTGCAAACTTATTCCCACGCTGTTATGTATCCCAGTTTATAAACAACTCAACTTTGATTCTTCTCACTTTAATTTAAAAGATAAATTTAAAAAAAAACACTTAACGCTATCTTGACGATATCTTTGCAATTAATAACCCAGACGTTCCGAAAACACCACTACAATTAAGCCTATAGTGAACTTACTTTGAATAAGGCTAATCAGGACAGGGCAGTAACTTTAAAATTGGTTCCAACATCCGGTGTATATATTTCTCAGCTTGTTCGCTGTGTATCAGCAATGTTTAAGATTTTAATGAATGTAATCTTTGTATAAGGAACGAATTACAAAATCAAAGATTTCATTATCATGAATAGTTAAAAATACATAAATAGTTGAATTAATAAAGAAAATTTAAGTATGCTATATGTACATTTCAAGGAGTTACCAAAACATAGGAAATTAAAGATCCAAACATAGCAAAACAAGCACTCAAATGGAGGTAAATAGAAATGGGAAGCCAAATTCGACCGCAGGAACAAATCTTAAGTGCAATGCTGTTCACAGCCTTTCCGTATTTTCAGTGCTTAAGAATTTTAGCAAATGTAACAAATTCTATAAAACATTGTTTGACAAATTTCATGTCTGTCAAGATAGAAAACGTATACCAAGTTATATCATAAAATAACATGATTGATTGATTGAATGATTCTTAACGTCCAGCGGAAAAATTTCATGCATATTCAGGACGAGTGCATATTAATGAATGATGATGATGATGATGATTGAGCCCTGCTTTGTACTTGACCGAAACACTGAGCCGTATTCTTAACGTGTTAGCTCACGCAAGCAACAGTCCGCAGAAGATGTATACGCAAAACGTCTCGGCCGCTATAATGTGACTGCCAATGACCGAGAAGTTAAGTACTGGAAAGCTGAAGTCGTCATGTTTATAATGTCGTTTCTATTAAGCCTCCCTCTATTGTCTGATTTGAGTTAAAGATCAAGATATGAGATAGAATTGGAAGTGTCTGTTTTCTTGTTCATTTCAAGCTCATTTGGGTATATGAGGCGAGGTTAATCACCGAATCGGCCACTGTTCCGTGAAAGAACACCATCTGTGTAATGTGTGCTAAAAATAAAGTTAAGTGAAGAATACCATTGCAAGAGACCAAAAGCGCATAGTTCAAAGAGACAAGACTAATTTGAAACAAACTAAAAGATAAAACGTAAATAAAAGAAACAAAAGCTAGGAATTTTTGGCCTATCTTTTGTCCCGATAGGCCTTAAGAAATATAGCTAATAGGAAATTTAACATGATTGTCCATAAGACATCCACCCAAAACGTATAAAGTAAAAACAGGTTGCCCCTTGGCCTTCAATAAAGGAGGACATATATCTACACCATAAGGTAATGGTAATCTGAAAAAGGCTTGAGATGTAAAAACTATCGGCCAAACATGTATCAATGTATAACAGGGAACAAATAAACACAATGACATCCACTTGATTACACATTTTTTGCTTTGGACAGGCACATAATTTATGAGACAGGATGTTTGTGAGTACCTAATCCTCCCCTAATAAAGAACAGTGGTTTGACGAAACTACATAAAACAAACCATAAAAATCTACTACATAAGATTTAACTTTTGAAATAGAAACATAGATAATAACAAATAAAACTAGAGAAAGCATGATGTATCGACCTAAAAAGTACTTTTGTCATTTTAAATGAAGTTGCGTCCTTATGACGTTAGTTTCATCCAAGGTTAAAACTTTTGATGTTCAAAGACAAGACATTATCGATATAGCCAAAGGTAAAAGTAAAGGTTTTACTAATTTTTTATCAATTTTACAGGAGTCCTTATAGTAAATGTACTGTATACAACAATAGCATAAAACATTGATTAATAATTTTTTCAGTTAATCTGCCATTACCCCTGTCTGCTCCAATATCGACATTTTATGAAAATAATGCTAATGGCTGTTTTCATGTCAATAATACAAACAGTTGACCAAATATGGTATCACACTATAAAATAAATAGAATAACCAAAGAGGCAGACGGCAGACAAGATTATGACAAATAACGAAAAAAAGATATACATGTCTACACAAACTCTACACAAAAAACATAAGTTTGTATAACTTGTACCCTCTGAGGTCGAGGGCGAATTCATTCATATTTGGGCCAAAGTATATCTTGTTTTATCTTCTTAGAAATCATATTGTGTATCTCCTCGGATTGTATTAAATGCGTTCATTTCTAAAGCACCGAGGCCTACCCATGTTTTATAAAGGAAGGGTTATGTACATTTTCCTCGTTTGTATACCTAGTTTTGGACTATAGATACCTTGCAGACCTTCTGTTTTGTTGTTTTGATGTATATCCGGGGTGTGATAATTACAACAGTACAATGTATCTTTCCTTTTAATCATTAGGACAGATATTGGGTCTGTCGGTTTATATTCCATAAGATTTTACTTAAATAATTTATTTCTTTGCCTTTTAATAACTGAATAAGTGATAGACAATATATCCAAGGTAAAGGCATTTTTAACGTACTCTAATTGGTAATAAGTCGAAGTAAATGTTTAATACATTACATATATACATATACATTAGCATACTAGTTTTACTTTGCCATCAAGCAGAGAAATAGATACTTTTCTACTTTCTTTGGCTTGAACGGAAGAAAAATCCTACGACCTCCTGCACTCTATCCGAAACAGGTTTAGCATTGTTGTATAAATATAATGAATTTCGCTTTGTTATGCCTGACAAGTGTTTCTTGGAGTAGCTTCCTATTGGCATTAGTAGAGAGGAGAACATAATACAACAAAACCGAAAATAAAAGCCAACTCCAGTGCAAAGACATCTAATATCTCCATTACAGGATAAAATACTTCTTTGTAATTTCGAGTAATTAGAATTAAACTTATATCGGAACTGTTTGTAAAATAATATGTCTGTGAAGATCTGATGTAAAATTGATGTTCAAAGAGGAATTAAAAGAAAACCGAAGGGCCAAATAAAAGAGATAAAGCGATTTCGTAGATAATAAAGAGGCAGACAGAAATCCTTAATTCAGATGACAAACAAGAACAGGCGAACAAAAACAAAAACAACACTACACTAAGATAGGGCCAAGACGTCAAAATTTGGTTACGGCATATGTGTTTGAAGCAACTTCACGACAGAAAACGCTTTGCTGCCAGCAATGAAGCCTCTGTCAACCACAAGGCTGTAAAGGACATGCTTTCTGATGAAGGGTCCTACCAGAGATTCTATAACAACGTCCACTCGATTAGTATCCCCTGCGTAGTAAATGTTGATTTTGAGTGCTTTGTGTCCTTACCCGGGACCAGCGTGGCAATTCGCAGTGTTGAGCTACTAAAAAAATACAAACGTCAAAACGTAAAAGGCAAACAACACAAGTATGCTCATCAGAAATATGAGCCAACGAGATTTTGTTAATAAATGAATGTTTAAACAACAGCGTGTTCCATAAGAAGTCAGCATTCATCACCATGCAGGACCCGGGAAGATGTCCTAAAGAAATTTTCAAAATTTTCTAGGGGTATATTTAGGCAATATATGAGGAAACCGTTTTGAAAAACTTGAACAAGCCGATTGCCATGACCAACTTCAGTGATAAGAACAAACAAGTGAAACCTAAAAAAGAATACCAAATTAATAACCGTGTTCTTCCACAACCTAGATGGGTAGGTCTGCTACCTTTTTTCTAAGATAGTCAATAACGAGTTGCTCGACTTTACACCATACATCAAACTATTGGTCCGAAAACAAGAGAGTACGATGCAATTGTGATAGCCAAACGGAAGCTGTCACATTCTGAGGACTTAAAGCTTGGTATCCGGCTAACCAAAGGGCAGTTATTGGACAGAAACGCGAAGAAAACATTCACGCATGAATACCTTGAGAGGAAGGTCAGTGAAGGTCAAAATGTGAGACGAGGTATTTAGGCAGGACGGGTTTAATCACCTTCAAAATCAGGAGAAACTGGGGCTTGACAAGACCACAGAGAGTAAGAGCAAGATCAATTCGATTTTTAAATGCGGCAGTACGATTTAATAACCATAAACATCTCATTTCCTTATCTGTCAACAATTCGATGCCTTTGCATTGGTGGTATACGACACTATTCTAATTCGATTACGACGACCAGAAGATGAAGTCATATTTCAAAAGGAATTCGAAGATACCAAAGGAGCAGACAGAAATCGTTAATGCGGAAGACAGACATGTCTATTGCCAACAAAATGAAACGAAAGAAAAACATAGAAAACACAACAATAAACTGACAACTAGAGCTGTAGATACATTAACCCTACAAAAAACCAAGGTGTTTTCAGATGCTTGAACTGGAAGGGTAACTCAAAGAAAGACTGTTACAGAGAACCGCCAACACTGACCCTTATAAGGTTTTTTTTTCATTATTTCCGATGATTGTTTCCTATGTCTACCGTTTCAAACCTAAGTTTCGTTAGGTTTTGGGGCAATAAAGCCGTCGTCATCGGTGGAACGACTCATATGGTTATTTGGGATATGTTTTTCAATTTTCATGCTATGTTTGAAAGTTGTTAAAGTTTATATTGGGCAATTTTTGTTAGAAATCTGTTCAGTGAGTTCATAAAATATTATAAAGAAGACAAATTTTATAAATGTATATATAAATATATATCTCAGTTTTTGTAACTAACTCCTGCAAATTCTTACTTTTTTATCTGACACTGCTTGTCTGAAAATATCAATCTTTGCAATCATCGTTCATTAAGATTAATTTCCAATGTTTAAATAGTTATGTTTGAGTTTGATTTCTGTTTATTTATTGGTTTTTGAAGGATTCGGTAATTTTTTCCAGTTCGTTTAAAAAAATTGACAACAAAAATTCAAATAATCTGAGGTACTAAATTTTGCCTATGGCTTATCATAAAATCTATCTTGGATACATCTAAAATCATACTTTTCTCAGTCTATTACAGGTTTTGATCTTACGATTTTCAGTTTCCTCTTCGCTTTAAAGAGTAGCATCAGACATTGTGAAGAATAAAAAATTCATTAAAAAACGGACAAAAATTGTCGCTTTTGTGTTGATTAATTTTTGTAGGCGACTAAATATCTTTATTATATAATTCTAAGTTCATACCATTTTATTGTATGTAAAGATAAGTGTCTCGGGTATAGTCGGTTTGATCGCTTTGCTACTGGAGAAATTAATTCTTTAAAATTCATCTGAATCTCGAATTCCATAGACATTGCATTTTTGATGTATATTAGGAATTCGAAGATACCAAAAAGGGCAGAGAGAAATTGAAGTTAAAAGATAGAAAAGACCATGTCCAAACAAATTAATCGAAAGACATACAGAGCACATAACACAAGAATGAAAACTTAAGCTAAAGTAAGACGAACCCTACAAAAACCAAGGTGTGTTTAGGTGCTCCGGAAGAGTAAGCAACTCCTGCTCCACTAGTGGCACCCGTCGTGTTACTCAGTAGTCAAAGCCGGTGTATAGTCACAATCGATGTTATTCTCAACCGGTATAGGAACGGATTTGTATTCACGACAGTGGAAAGATATCAATTGTTATTTATAAGATGGATATTTCATCTTGCTACGGATGTTTATTTACGGATGTATGTAGTATTAACAAGATAAACTTAAATTGTAAAAGAATAATATAACAGACAAAAGAGCAAACAAACAGTAAAAATATTAAACAACTAAAAATGGTATATTATACACATAAAAAATTGAACAGAAAAGTATATTAATGTATAAATATCGGAACATATTACTTATAAAAAAGTCTAAAAATGTTGTCCATATCACTCAATCGTAATTTTCTGGTCATTACAGTCAAGGAATAAGTCACAAAAAAGTTAAGGCACTAACCTTTAACCTGACTTTCCTTATTCACAATACTGTCACATGTTAATATCTTATAAAGATAAATTTCAATACACGAAAAAACATCTTAAAGAATACTATATTATTTGTTTCCAATGATTCTGAAACTTTGAAAATTCGATTTACATTTTTTTCGGTTAGTATATGGTTGCTTTTTAAAGCTTTTGTGTTTTATTGCAAGGTAAAGTGTACTGTGAAACTGTCGATTCCATGTGACCCATTGATTTTCATCTGGTGCACAGATGCCAATTTAAAAGTGTCAGACTTCTTCCATATGAAAATGAAAAAGATATAGGGTAAGTCAGAGGGACTGTACACAAACCATGAGAAAAACAGAGAAATTAACAAATCTTTTAAAAAATGGTATACCCTTGTGAAAAGCTCTCAATCGCCCCAAATACTGTATGCGTAAAATAATACTGCTTTTGCCTGAACAATGCAAAAATGTAAGGAACAATAAACACAAAGATAAATTTATGACCACTATTCCCGACTTGGGACAGGCACATGAGACATGTGGTGTTGTTGAAATAATTAAGTGTTAACCCAACCCTAACTAATATGGGGTCAAATGAAAAATCAAAAGCAGCAACAGAAAAATCACAAATATCTCACAGAAATTTACCGAACCCGATCAGAGAACAAATACATTATTGGGCGGATGAATTTATGTTGAGCAAAAGCAAGAAGATCAAATATTCATACAAACACTGTCATCGATAGCCCGACATTAACATATACCATTAAAATAAACATTGAGTCCACCACAGGCCACAGTCAAGATAAATGCAAGCACAGTTTAAGATGTGAAATCCTTTGTCAAATCAAAACTTTACATTTTCAGCCGTTATTTGTATTAAATCCTTGTAGTGGTTTTGTAAGAGTCTTGAAAAGCTTGTGATATCTGTATTCCTGCTGCAAACGTTTTCCAGTTAGCTGTAGATTGCGATCATTAAAGTCAGAATCTTTGGTGCAAACACCGAAGATACCAAAGTGGCAAACAGAAATTTTTAAATCGGAAGACAGACAAGACCATGGACAACAAAATTAAACGAAAGACGAACATCGAACACACGACACTTCACCGAAAACTAAAGCTGGAATAACACGAACCCTACAAAAACTGGGATTGCTCCGGAAAGGTAAGCAACTCCTGCTCCACCAGTGGCACTCGTCATGTTACTCAGTAGTCAAAGCCAGTGTATAGTCACAATCGATGTTAGTCACAACCGGTATAGGAACGGATTTGCATTCATGACAGTCGAAAGATATCTATTGTCATCTGTGAAATAGATATTTTGTACCGATCAACCAAATCATGGTGGCGACCGAAAAACTTCTAATTTTTCCCTGAGAAAGCCTTGGCTCAGTAGCTTTCTTGTCAGCTTCAACCCTCTATCAATAAAATCCTGATAGGAAGCACAAGCCCTGGAGTAGCGTATCAATTGAGAAATATATACTCTGTATGCAGGTGCGGCTGGAATGTTGCTAGCCATGAACGGAAGGTTTACAATCGGAAAATCAAAGTCATCTCTCTTGTCGTAAAGTTTTGTTCTTAACCCGCCCTTACTGTCAATTTCTAGGTGTAAGTCTAGGTAAGAAGCAGAGCAGACCTTTCTGTTTCTGTAGTATCTTTGATTTCGTTCAATGGGATAGATGAGGTCAACATAGTCACCAAATTTAGGGTTATTCGGTGATATTCAAATATATAAATCGGATTGTTTTATTTGGCGTATTAAAATTTTAATTTGGGGGCCAAATCTAACCCCTGCCTTTTTACTAAAATTATTAATTTGCACATATATAGAGTCATTTTGTAATTGCTTCATACTCTAGACTTTTCATATATGGTCTTTACTATCATTTTTCTAACTTGCCGTTTTTATTCGATAAAAACTAAACTAGTTATGTTGGCAACTTCAGCCAATAATTTAGGGCAAGCGTCACAGTTTAGATGTAACAAAACTACGATTCTTGCAATAAAAAACACCTTTGCCCAATTTAGATGATAATCAGTTCTTAAATTTCAACTGTGTTTATAATTAAGTGATCTGGACTGTTCTTGAACAAGTTACTGGACAACCAGCTCTATTCAAATGCATGCTGTTAATTGTACGTGAGGGAGATATTTAACGTTTGCTGTTTTATTACGTGAATGTTAAATTACCCTTGTAAGTTTTGCGATTTCTGTGGCTGCACGTTATAATTTGTTATTGGACAATCAGCTATATTCTAAAAACGTTTCCAAAATTACGGCGTGGCAATTTTCAATTCCCCTATATTACAATAACAAGAAGAGATGGTTCATAGCGCATATGCTCATTAAGATGGATTTTTTCATGGAATATACAAGGAAAAAATCCATTTTAATCAGATAAGAAATAGGAAACTAAGATTAAAATGTTAAAAAAAATCTTTATTTAGTCTCTCCCCGAAGAATGATTGAGACTAGATCACCCAATATCAGTGCAAACCTTTATCTATTAACAGAAATCAATGTCACAAAATATAAAAAAAGAATCGGATTAACCAGAACAAAAGTCATCGTACAGAAACCAAACTGTCTACAGACGAAAACGCCGACGACTACAGCACAATAATAATAATAATAATAATAATAATAATAATAATAATGATAATAATAATGGATGTTCATTAGCACTGGTGTTTCGCATTTAATCACCAAATCTGTAGATCAAAGGTCAAGGTCAAAGGCTTGTAAGGTCAAACCTGGAAACAATTCAGCAAAAAGGGGTTCAAAGAAATGGATCCATAACTTTGTAACCGGTTATTGTAATTATAGAGTTACGCTCTTAGAAGTAGGTAATGAAGCCATTTGAAAGGTGTGGTTATGCATGTATTATGCATACTAGTGTCAAGCCAGTCAGCAAATTGAAAGTACATAGTTGTGGTGTACCTCATCTACAATTTTGAGCTAACGACCAAAATCTTCAATTTTAGCAGTTTATAGTGTAAAGATATTTTTGCAAATATTTTTTTAAATTAAATCCTACAACATTCTACTTTTAAAAAATCCCTAATGATTAAATTACGTTTCACATAACTGGATATCTCGGTTTTCTCTTTTTATTCATGACACGGACACGCAAAAAGATATTAAAACGTGGATTTAACGCAGTAGGATTAATGGTTTAAAGAAGTAAAGCTGCAGCTGATTTCAGATGGACATAGTTTTATTATTTTTGCTAGATTATATTGTTGTAGATGTAATATTTGTAAAGTCAGAAATTGTGATAATGGGGACAACTGTTGAAAAATGCGATTTCCACTTGAATGGAGACGGAACTAGAACAAATACAGAAACTCCAGAATATACAAAAGTTGCCTCGCAATAAAGTAAATGTGGTATGGTTTTTAATTTAATGCTTTCAAAAGAACATCCAAAAGAGAGATACCCAGTTATATTTGTAGGAAACGTACAGTAGCACATTCTTTAATGCCAGTAATCTCCCTAGAAAGAGTTAGATCATGGAAAAGTTTCAAATGTGAAAAAACGTCGCGGACTCAGTCTCTTGAAACGTACAGATGTATGAAAACAGTAGTATATAACTTGTTGAGTTTGTTCTCTTATTGGAAATCATTATTTATAGTGAAAATAAGTTTTGTTTCAAAAATTGAGCTTACTGATATAAGTATTTTACTCGCTGTTTGATCGAGCTGATGTAGGCGTAGCAATTGCGAAGAAATACGAGGATTTCAATTGTTTTGCATGATCCAGTTACCAGAAATTACATTTAAGATGTCCCAGAACGCCGCAATAGAACATTGCTGTTTTTAGTCCTTGTGTACGTTTTACATCCAAATTTTGACTAATCCATGATACCTTGGATAGAATTTCTGTACTTGGTACAATAGGAAGCAATATTTCTAAACCAATATTAGGCGCCGCTCAAATGCTTCAGTCAAATAAGGCTATTTAATCGACAAAGATCTTGGGATCATAGAGATGAATTTATTCACAAAACGCTTGGTTTTTATTTACTAGTACGCTGAAGATCTTCCCATATCAAACGCAATTTACTTTTATCAATACACATTTATTTAAATAACCAAAAATGATATCCACAGAGAATTGGAATTGATAATGGTTTATTTTCACATGCGGAGAATCTTTAAGAAGTGGTTTAAAGGGTGGCTATATTCTTTGATACGACAGTGTTGAGTAGTTATTGATACAAGTAAATGTTTGCGGGACCAAACAAGTTTATGTAATAGCCTTCTTGACCAGCAGGTAATAGGATACATAATAATGACCAAATGACTAGTGGGAATCGAAGGCCTCTGGTTATTTTTAATAACATACATTTAGATCAATAATTGTGCGTGGTTTTAAAATTTGAAATGTTTGTATGTTTACAGAGATGAAGAATATGTGATTGGATTTCGGGTATTGGGGGTATTTGTTCAATGGCCTGCTAAATGGAATTGTTGACAGCTACGACAAAGCGTCTCTAGATAAAATACAGGGTGATATGATTTGAACGTTGTCATGTGTGAAGAGATGCCAGTGGAAACGAATTCATCACAAACATATGATGTTCTTCATCCTAAAATATGACTGAATTTTTAAAAAGAATATTGATTTTATGATTAAATGTTTTAATAAGCGACACATGAATCCCATTCGAACTCCCCACCGAGGTCTGTATTTTATCCGTCCTTTTTCTAAATGTATTCATTTTGAACTGATATTTACATTGTTCAGACCAGATAATACCAGATGATTATAATAACAACTGTGATTAAATCAGTATTTCTCTATCTGTAGTTTTTTAAAAATTTACACTTCCCTCGTGAGACGTTAAATGGTATTTTAAATAATGAACATTATGAACAACTTCTTGAAACGAGATATCAATAAGAGTCCATATCTAGATTTATAATCAAGATTTGGATATGATTACAACACTACAACATTCAACAATACTAAACGACGAAGATGCAACCAAAAATTGTACTTCGGCGGAATTAAAAGGTACATTGTTAGATAATTAAAATTTGGTTAGTCTTATTATTATTATGTGTGCAACGTCTAGTTACAAATTGTTTATGTGCATCTTTCACTGAAAAAAATGGGAATATCTGCCAGGAAGAAACAATCCACATCTTTTCTGGATTGTGTACTGCACAATTTGTCGTCTAGATGTTGCCTTTAGTTCACTCGATATTTCAGTGGGGCATGAAACAAAATAGTGCCTTGCATTTCCTTCTTTTATCAAACAGATTATAGACAAAATGGAAAAACAACGAATAAAAAGCCTTAATTACAGTGTGTACGAAGCGCTTTTCTGGATTAACCTTTATCAGGTACGCTTGGGACGAATTTTTTTGGAAAACAGGGAATTACGTGAAGCGCGTATAGAGTGTAGCCTACCATTGTTCTGTTTTCTAATTTGGTACTGATGAGAAGTTACTCCTTATAACATTTTAATATTCACCATATTTATTCAACATTGGTGAACTTTTATTTTGGTTATCCAGTATATACTTTGGCTACATATTAAATTAGGCACTAATTGAAAATATATCTAAATATTTCATTGTAAAAACAGTTCATTATTTGCCATCGTTTGCATTATGGAACCCATATAAAGTACAGAGAATAAAGAAGCAAAAACTGCAAGATTTATTTTCCAGCAAAGAAATGCAAAACTATACCAAGCAGTTAAGAGTCTTCTCTGGCCGAATGTTATTTACATGGGTGATATATTAAAATACAATGGATGCACGAAAGACGATCGACCCAGTAAACTTGAACCAGTAATTTAGTCTAAAGAAGAGAAAATTGTGTCAAGATTATAGTATTATTCCGTGGCATGGGGAGAAAAGAATTAAACCCGTGATTAAACAACATCAACAACAACTAACCGATTTATATTACCTCATTCCCATTGTTACTCCAGTCTTAATTAGTATCACCGTCAAATCAAGACGATTATTTCTAACAGAATTATTCGTGGACAGAGCCAATAAGGGATAAAATTACAAACAGCCCCCGGACAATATTTTAAAATCTTTTCCACAAAAGGATGGGCATGTTGCTAATTACTACCGTATAATGAAAAGAGGTATGGGAAAGTAATTTGGGATAGATTTTATAAACCCTGTGGTTCATTCATAATAGGCCTTCATTATAACCTAAGCAAAGATTACATTTCTACATTAAAATTCATAAAATTATTACCTTTGCCACAATGCTTCATAAATTAATTACAGGACATTAAGAATGCAACACGTATCGGATTTTTTAATCTTCCCAGAGCAGAAAATGTTTAGTTTATATTCTAAATTTTAGTATTCATTTAAAGCACTGTAAAACTCATGTGTCCATTTCCCGCTGACAACTGATAAACAACCTGTCGAGTTAATATAAAGTTTAATTTATTATTTTTGTGCATTTTTGTGTTCCACAAGTGAAGAATACATTATACATGCGAATAAAGCCTTAAAGTACAGGTCCGTAGGTGTAAATAGCGTAAAACTCTTACAAGTTAAATTTACACCTTATATTTTTAAGGTTGCTTGTGGTATTCAAGTTAAGTCCACAAAATTATCAACATGAAGTCATCGAATAACTTCTGTAGTTGACTGTTCGTTAGTGGCACAAATGTAACCATTATATTGCTGGCAAAGCATTTTATACGATTTTATTATTTCATTAAAGTCGGATCAATACGCCAGACGGGCGTTATCATATTAGAAGTATTTGTCGGTACACAAACGTGATATAAAAAGACGTACTAGATGCTCCGGAATGGTAGGGCACATTCTGTTCCGAGAGGAGCATTCTTTATTTCTCACCAGTTTTCACGTCAACTGGGAAAGAGGCCATTTTTTTTTATATGCAGAACAGAAGCTGGGAAACAATGATACAAAAGGGATCAACCAATTCATAAAGGCGACCATAAAACGTAAGGAGGGGGATATCTTACTTTATTGGATGTATACTGGTTGAAGTAATTTACTATAGCAAACCTCATAACACCATGAAGCTTGGAAAATGCACGAAAGTATCGGATCAACTGCGGCTCATAAAACCCCGTATTATAAGCAGGGTAGCAGAATTATTGCTACATAAATATGGGGAATTTGTAGAGCATCATATGTCGTAGCACATCTAGATTAACAAAAATGAGATCACATTTAGTGATCATTGTGCTCAAAAGTATCAGAAAAAGGGAATAATCTTCTATTTAAAAGTTCGTTGTTTCAACTTTCTTTATTTAGCTAAGTAAATAAGTTGAATTTACAATTATTTAGCCTTTTAGCCTTTCTTGTTTTCTTGACAACATTTATTTCTGTTTTGGAATGTTTTGATATTTACAGACACTATTGCCTATATTTGGTTTTTTCCTTTCCAGAAATGCCTTGTACAGACACTTTCAAGTTTGATTTACAAGACTGAGACGTTTCTGTTCATGAGTTATACCTCTTAATTTTCCATTTCTCCTGTGAAAGATTAACTTTCTTGGCCAAAAATTTCAATCCTATGAACTGGTACCTGTTGCATACGAATATAAAATTTTTGAATGGTTACATGTTAATCAGTGTTACCTTCTATCCTTTTTGTAAAATATGATATCCTCATTTGATTGTCATTATAGATTATGCCATCAAAGTGATTTGGGGAGCATCTTGCAGTTCCACTGACTTTCTAATTTACTTGGTCGAAACTGTTCCTGGGGAACTAATGTAACCAGCCTTAGTGCTTATATAAAGTCGGTCGACACTATACATGACAGGTGTGTGTGTGTGTGTGTGTGTGCGTGTGTGTGTGTGTGTGTGTTTCGCTATTGAAAAAAAAAGTTTTGAAATTTTCCTGACACACTTTTGGTTCTTCATAGAACGAAGGAAGTGTGCAAAAAGAAAAGCTTTATGTTGATGATATGAGTCTTTTTGTCAGTATACAAGATATGCAACGATTTAGTTTAGAAACCAATGGAAATCAAGTTATAGTAATATAGTGTAAGATCACATCACTGTTTCGGGGAAATTTAGAATCAGTACAACATGGTAATTGGACCACACGAACTATGTTTTTGTTCTGAATAGTAGATTCGTTCTTTGTATAATCCATCTTTAAAACTATCTTTATGTTTTATCATCATTATTTTATGTTCTATAAAAATTTTAAGTACTTTTATATCGAGGTACCACACATAGTAGACATTAAACTGACATAAGAAAGATCCTAATAACAGACCACAAGCGTTTCATTATAGCTCCAGATAGTTCGGGTGACGGGTTTTCTTAAGACATCCGAAACACCCCGATCTTGTTATTTGATAAACTAGAAAATTTATTAAAATGGATTGCTTGAATGGCAGACAAAAATAGTTTTCTTTTGTAGCGTTATAAGAGTAAGTTTGAAGGTTGAAAATTTCATTTTCAAGATTCTCATATTTTTGACAGGAACGAAGAAAAGTAGTTTGTGACAGGAAATTAATGAACTGTCTGTATAAGTATAAAAATATTACACATTTTAAATGCGTACTGTTGAAAGTAATAAATCATCTTCGTTAAAAAAATATAGTAAAAGTTTTGAACTAAGACAGTGAACAACCAGAAAAATCTAATTAAATTGAGTCTGATGTAAAACTAAAATATGACGACATCAATCTTTAAAACGTGTACTTCTACATGTATATAAATACTATACATTTTAACTCTTTGTATCAGTTTCAAAGCTATAGTACATAATATTAAGAATTGGAAGAATGACAGCATGAATGCTTAAAAAACCCAAACAGTTGTGTAATATATACAGCATTATCCCTACATGTATCGAGCTCTGTGGGAAGAATTATTACAATACCTGCGCAATCAGTACTGGATAAGAAAACCATACCGAAACAATTGGAATCTCATTTGGGAAATCTACGAACGGTTTAAATTATATTTAAGTGCCGAGTGTTAACCTAAAACACTGCAAGTTATCGGCATTAGAATTCAGTTTGCTGCGTTTTAATAATATTTAAGTGCTGAGGGTTAACCTAAAACAAAAAAACATGGTATTAACCTTACGATTTGGTTTGCTGCGACATTATAATATGTAAGTACCTAATGGTTTTCCATAGACGTATATAACAATTCTGTAATGGGTATAAACCAGAGACTTTCCCGGGCTGTATCGTTCTCCAGACTACAACTCCTCGCTGATCCTTTTAAGCGTTGTTGTTCTTCAATGTGGAATGCTGAACGAAAGTTTGGTAAATAACAATCTAAAGACCATTACACTTAATTTTCGTTCTAATTGTCTCAACAATTTCAGACAAGGTTTTAAGGAAATTTTCCTTTGGGTCCCATGTTAACTTTTCTTGATATACCTTCCTAATGTCCGTAGAAAGAGCGATACAATGCGGGATCATCTACATGTTGGTCTTCAACTTTGTTCAAACCATTTGATGATATAACACCTAAATGCTTTTTTCCAGTAAAGTATCATTAAAGTTATCTGGAATAAAGTGAGCAAAACAACAAGACGTACATAAGTGTAATTTATATGGTTTTATTTTGGCAAATTGTACAACAATGTTCGGACCGCATGACAAAGAACGGGATTGTGAAGTTTGTTCTAGAACAACATGCCTACTTAATTTATATCAGATTAAAGCCCTGTTTGTCGAAACAATTAAATAAATAGAAATATGTTAAAAATCTATCTGCAATAAACTAATCAAATGCAAAGTCTGCATTCATTTTTAATCGCTCACGATATATATAAGTGACAATTAGATAAGGTGTACTTTCTTTGAGAAATATACCCATCATCGGATATATATGGCTTTCATTACTTTTATCAAAAACACATTTATATCAAGTACATATATGATCATATATTAACTTTTCACATGTTTACTATGTCGGATCATTTTTAACACAATGACTGACATCAATCATATCAAAAACTATTTAATATAATATGATCGGGTTTCATATTGACCATTAATCATTCCCTTCATCTCTAAGAGTAGTTTAACAATAATATATATAGTACTTTTAAAACCATATTCAAAACTTATAACGTTTATATCAGGTAGGATCAAAGTACCTCTTCTCAGCGCCTTAAAAATATGCGCCACTTATACTTGATCGGGGACATAGTATAAAATAATGGGAAGAATATGATTAGTCTTTGGTCTCTCACTCCATGTATATATCAGTAGATTTTACGTTATATCAGTCCCCTTTAATATACCCTTAGATTGCCCTTGATATTCAGGAGAGATTATTCTGATATACTTACAAGTATCCCGTTAACGGCCAAGAGAAAATGTAACAATTTGTTTATTTTTTCATCTCGATCGAATAGTCACTATCAAAAAGTTACAATGTTATCTCACGAAACAAAAAAAAAACAAAACAAAAACACGTCGCTATTGTTTACTCAGAAATCAAAATCACAAAGGGATACAGAAGGATCAACTATTTTACAACAAACAAATTTGTTAAAGTTTAAAATTATGACACATCTTTATGTTGTTGCCCTTTATTGCAAATTAAATGAACGACAAATGAGTCTATAGAACTACTTAAAGTCAATATATAAAACCTACCCCCACCCCCACCCCCCTAAACCACCGGACAAACATTTGTTTTATTGTGGCATCTAATACTTTATTACCCATTCTTAAAAGAACCCACTTCGGTCCATATTCAGAGTGCTTGAGGTTTTGATTGACAATAAATTTTTTGCAGACCGTCAATCGGCATGCCGGTAAAAATCGCATTGCTCTTCTCTCCGAAACTTTTCTTTCGAAAGGGTTGCTGAAACAAAATAAAAAAAAAACAATTTGAACGTTCAATTGATTTCAACATAAAAATAGGAGATGTGGCATTATTGTCCCACCAAATGACAGTAGAATTATAACTTCTACAGGTCCGATTACGGCCTTCAACAATGAACCAGGTCCGATTACGGCCTTCAACAATGAACCAGGTCCGATTACGGCCTTCAACAATGAACCAGAGTCCATATCATAACGGAAGCGGTAGAAGGCCCCGAAATACAAAATGTGAAACTATACATTACAAAAATGGTAAACAAAAACAATAAATGACTAATTAAACAACGACAACCACTGGACTACAGGTTCCTGGCTTGGGACAGGCACATACGTATGTGGCGGGGTTTAACCAGTTTGTGAGCAATCAACCCTACCCCTTTGACCTGTGATATCAGTGACAAAAACATGGAAAAGATAGACAAACACCACCACCTTTGGCGCACTTAACTCAATAAGCCCAAAGACTTAGAATGATCGCAAAAGCTAGTTCAAAGTGTCGCCAATAGGGATTAACATGAAACATGAAGAACAACAGATAATTTGACCACTGGAGTTGCAGGGACTTGGGACAGGCACATTTGAAATGTGGTGGGGTTAAACCGGTTGGTGAACGCTCAACTCTCCCCATAAACTGGGAGAGTGGTGTGACAAAACAGCTGTTAAACAAAAACACAAAATAAAAATCGGTTGAAATGGATTTTACATTTGAGATCGATACTGAAAACCAATAAAAATACAATTAAAACTAATACAAGATACAACAAAAGTATGGACCTCAACAGAGTACTCGCAGCTGCTGTCTGCTAGTCAAAAACCCAAAAGCAACCGATCAGGAAACCAAGTTTTTCTTTACTACGGTTCCACTATAATCACGTCCAATTGGATTTAGTGTTTAAATATCATTAGAAGTCAAAGAAAAAATGGGTTGTGCAAATGGCAATATGAAATATATATAGACAGGAAGTAGAAAATGTTATAAAAAAGTATAAAACTGTTTAGTTCCGTATTAAGCTACTAACAAGAAAGTCAATATTAGAACCAATAAAAAAATATTTAAAGATTTTATAATAATGCTGTTACGATATCCTTTGCGGATAAGTTTATTAAAATGAATTTTAAGACCAAGTGAATTTGTTTAAATTTCCAAGCTTTATTTACCACGCTTATGTAAAAAGTAGAATGTGATATCCCATGTTTCATAAGATGATAACAAGTACATCCAAATTTTGATACCAAATCTTTATATTGTTCGCCGTAAATAAGATCCCCTACTATTGAACTAGATCTAAGTGGTGTCGGAACGAAAGCTATCATCGCATCGCACTATCCGCTGTCCAATCCGTTATTACATTAATATGTTAAATTTAAATTATATTATGTAACTACAGTTGCTCTTCCGTTTCAAAAACATAAAAGTAGCTATATTCTCAAGAAATAAAAAAATATCTCCTTTGCTTCCCTTTTTTCATTTCAAAATTCTGATAGTTCGATATTTTGATGCTGTAATGCAATCTTCATATAACAAATTAAAGCCTAATATTATAATGTAACATGGTTAAAATTAATATTTGACCCTTTTGGGCCCCTCGCATTGACTACTTGACCAATACCAAAATTTCAATTTGATTTACAGTGGTTGAAAATGATAAAAAAAAATATTGTTATTTTAAATTTTTGGTAAAAAGCGTTCTTTTTTATCAATTAAAACTTTCTTTCAAAATTTGCAAATCAACTGTAATTTATGCCGAAAAACAATACAAACTGATAGGAAAATACAATTCAACAACAGTTTTAGAAGTTCTTTAATAGAAATAAGCCGTCAAAATTAAGTGTCGTGTCTCGTTCCTCAGTATCATCAAATCCGAATAAGTTTTTTTCATGATTTCCCCCAAACACTTGGTTTCCCTTTCCGTTTAATTGAAATATTTACGGTTTCTTTCACTTTAAACTTTCATTTTCCAAATGAATTACACCGTTTATTGCTCTAATTGGTTGTAAAACTATTATAACTTAAGCATTTCTCACAATTTTGATTGAAACGATAAGGCATGAATGCGAAAATACTTTCTCTACCAGATTTTTTTGTAGTAGTGTTATTTTGCTTATAAATACGTTTGGACTTGACATGTTAAATAGGGGTAAGTGATGTATGGTTGTGTCAACCATAGTTTGTACCTCGGGTTATAGGTTCACTTTAGTATATATAATGCAATATATTTTCAATAAACCTGTCCCGACCCAGTCTCATTTTTTTCAAATTATTTAAATATATAAATCATTATAGTTCACTGAATGTCCACCTTACCGGGTATTTCATTTTGAAAAGGTATCAGTTATGTGCACTCTCTAAATAATGAGGGAACAAAATTTACTGGTCTATTTTCAAAGTCGTTTCTTTTGTCTCTTAACAGCTAATTGCATGGTTAATTTCTGCACTTGATCATCTTGTCCGAGCTTTAGTTAATCGTTTTCATTTTATAGACTTGTACCAATCAATTGTGATTTAATTCGCCGAAGCTCAAAAGTGCTGTAACTTAAAAGTGAAAAGTGTAAGTAACTTTAATCAGAGTAGTATATTTACTCTATTAATATCGATTCAAAATATGTTGTTTATGTGAATAAAAACCATTTACATGATTTCTTTGCCTAAGCAGTTCTACTTAAAGGATTAGGGAAATAAAGCTCTTTCTAGACCAAAAAGCTGCCAAAAACTTAATTATTTTTTCCACGATTTAGTGGAATTCAAGAAATAGAAACACTTTTTAAAAAAAACCTTTTTTTTTCTTTTTTTGTGGAGGCAATAAAAGGGGTTTTTCATACATTTCAATGTAAGTAATCTAATTTTTGGTCCGATTTTAATGGATTTTTTTTATTTTCTACATAAGCCAAAATTAACTTATATAAAAGGGGTTAAGGGTTAAAAAATGCAATTTTGCAGGAGACGAGAATTTTTTTACAACACTTTTTAATTTTTTTTCATTAGATCCATCCCCATCAGAGCTTTCAGTAACATGTCAACAGATTTCCTATATCTTTAACCGTTTTTTTTTTTTTTTTAAAAAAGGGGGCCATATTGGGCGAAAAAATCAATTATGCATTTTTTAAATTTTTCATCAGCAAGTAAATTTCGAGGTTAGCACATCTTGTTGTCTCTGGTTACATTGTAATTGTCACTGAACCATGTATTCAAAAGCCAACGGGTTTTTTTAATTTGTTTTTATGTCGTTTTGTCATACTACTGTCCCCGTTTGTCACTGACAATCAAACTGCATCTCCTTTTTCTATATTTGATAGGTTTTTGCTAATTGTAACTTATAAGGGTCAAAATGATTATCGACCCAGTCATATTGATGTGTCAAGCACATTACAATGCAGTGTTTTTAGCAAAGTATTGTGTCCACCAAAATGCTGTGTCCACATTTACCAAAATATTCATCTGTTTTACTTTCACATATCAACGGGCTGCGGTCGTATCATGCTGCGCTTGTGCAGCACCTCACTTGAAGCATATGGTTTGAAATGGGATAATATGTGTACACACAAGAAACAAATTTATATTATGAAAAGATAGACTTGGGCATTACATACATTATATTAAAATAGTGTGTTGTTTCTTGATTGTGCTCAATGTTTTATTGTGGGAAATAGGGTTGAATATCGCCGGGAATCTCCAACATTTTCAATTATTTGTGATGATTAAGCTCAGAAAGTAACGTCATAATTACTATGACATCATATTGCATTTCATTTACCAGTAAAAACTTAATATTTCCCCTCCCCCAATATAATACATTTATTTTGATTACGATTTTAGAAAGATCAAATACGAATCGCAGTTTGGGCCAAAAAACTGGCCTAGAAAAAAGACAAATAATTACAAGTGTTGCCCGAGTTTCAAAAGGAATTCGAAGATACCAAAGGGGCAGACAGAAATTGTAAGTCGGAAGACAGACAAGACCATGGCCAACAAATTAAAAGAAAGACAAACATAGAACACACAACATCACACTGAAAACTAAAGCTGGAGTAACACGAACCCTACAAAAACCAGGGTGAGTTCAGGTGCTCCGGAAGGGTAAGC
>JARWCS010000004.1:3778419-3792040 GCA_034783895.1 Geukensia demissa
CCAATTATGGTTCAAAATAGCCCAGTGGTTTCAGAGGAAAAAAGCTTTAAAGAAAAGTTTACGACGATGGACGGACGAAGGACGGACACTGGACGACGGACGACGGACGCCAAGTGATGACAAAAGCTTACATGACCTTTTACGTCAGGTGAGCTAAAAAAGGAGTACAGTCGACAAACACGGCAATCTCGAGAACACGAACAAGACGAAACATGACATTTACATTAAAAATTAAAATCAAATACAAAACTATGCGGACCGCACCAAACACCGGGGTGAACTCGGGTGATGTGTTTATACCATATTACTCTCATCTACATGATTTATGTTCCAATGTTGTGTCTTGAGTTAAACGATGGTTATAAATGTCACGATGGCATATTCAGGAAAACACCACGCTAGTTGCAGATTAACAAATGAGTATCCTAGTATCTTACAGACTTATTAATTAGAATATTTACAAAATAAGTACTTATTGTATGTTACAGATTGACAAATTAGAACGCTAATATGATGCATATTTACGAATAAGTACGATGGTATCTTACAGTTACAAATAAGTACGTTAGTATGCGACAGATTTAAGAATGAGGACGCATGTATGTTATAGATTTACGAATTAGTACGCATGTATGTTACAGATTTACGAATTACTGTGTTGGTATTCCTTTTATTCGGCGCAAAACGAGATCGACCAAGATATGTTTCACAAAGATTGGGAAATGTATATCGCAGGTTATCAACTCGGGTTATTTAATTTCAAAATAAATAATAAACTATTGCCTCTTGCGATACACAGCAACAACTAACTGTGAAACCTGTTTCTCTTATGATTAATTTTATTTTGTGCAGCCTATTTTCGTTATAATGTACACGCGGAGTAAACGAGTATTTCGCAGAGCGGGTATTTACTAGACCGGTCAATACAAATGTCCCAAAAATTTAGCTAATCATAGGATAGGCCAATCAGATGCAAGTATCTGCTTAATCACTTAGTATTTGATATTTAGAACTGATATTTGAAGTTTATAACAGGACTTGTAGATTTATCACTTAGTTATACCAATTCATCCAAGAAACGGATAAAAAATACCCGAATCAAAAGAAATACAAGATGTATGCCAGATCCAGATAAAAGGATGTTGGCAATCTAGCCTTGGCATCATAAGGCCTCTCCAAATTTATTTCTAGTTTTTCGGATTTTTAGTGATAAAAATAGGCGCGAGCGAGCGAAATTTTTAATTTAATTTCTTTTCTTGCAATTGCAAAATATTGGAACACATTTAAAAAACAAATGCGGACACAACAGCTATAAGTTTTTTCCTTTCTTTTTGAATTTTTTATGAGCGAGCGGACAAATTTTTTTTTATATCTAATATGTAGGAATGATGATGAAAATGAAAAAAATGGAGCGAGTAAAGTTTTTCTTAAATTTTGAACCCATAACATGAGGAACGAGCGAATCCGAGGAACTATTTATCAATTTGGAGTGGCCTTAATGAGTGATGATAAATGAACACTTCTTTGAACTAGACTGACACGCTGAGCCGGATTTATAACGTGCCTTAGCTCATGAATGTAATAGTCCACAGGAAGACATGCAACTTTACCCAGACACATTATTCTGACTATGGACAAACAGTCTTTGCTTTTACTCCTAAATCCTGCGTGTTTAGCGGAGAAGCATGCAGCAAATACCAATTTTAATGTCTTTAGTTTGACCTGACCGGGATCGAACCCAGGACCATCCGCACTCGAGGCGAGCACACTAAACATTGCACCACCGAGGCGGTCCCGAAAGTATACATGTTCAAGGAGAATTCTTGAACGGTAATACTGCTATACTGTTCTTAAATGGTGACCACTCGTTGGGGGGAGGTTGGGATCCAACTAAACTAGTTTAACCCCACCACATGTCTCATGTGCTTGTCCTAAGTCAGGAATTTTGGTCGTAGGTTTGTCTTTGTGTTTATTGTTCTGTTAAATGTTGATAATATTCGGGTGGGAGCAGTATTATTTTACGCATACACGATTTTTTATTTGGGGCGAATTAGAGCTTTTCACAAGGAGTGGTATTCCACTCTTGTTGTAGGCCTTGTGGAGAACTCTGGCTTTGAAATTTCCTCTGTTTTTCTCGTGGTTGAAGTGCAGTCTCTGTGACATTTATCCCACAGCTTTTCATTTTCATACAGCAATAATATCTTAACCTTTGAGGTCAACAATCAGACATCGGTTTTATTTGCAGTGAAGGTTGCATATATTCCAGTAGGTTCTTTAACTGAAAACTAAACTTAAAATGTTTCCCAATGAGCCCACCCAAGTATCCGCTTAAAAGAGACCATATTAAAAACTTTACAATATATCATAATATTAATCATAAAGAATGAAAAACATATAAGCTTACACAGCTATATATTTATTTATTTTACTAAATAAATTACTACATATCTTTTATACACTGCATTGGGGAAAAATCTGCCCAGAAACAAGTCTCATAGCCATATCTCCAGAAAATTAAAATTGTCGGTGCTAAAGAGGTTTGTCTTAATTTCATATAACTATATAGGTATATCTATAAAATCCAGAGTATCATTTTGTATTGAGAGATACATTTTGTCAGATCATGCTTGTTTTTAAAAATACCGAAAATCGAAATTCGTTCGATTCAGTTAAGCTTGACAAAGAGATTAAAAAGTGCAAAGTTTGATATAACTTAAAATAATATTAAAACAGTGAATTAATAATAACAGCAATCTGTGATTGAAATCAGAACTTAGCAAAACTATTCTCTTCATTCTCAAAGAAAGATCTGACGACGCATTTAGCTCTTCTGATGACCTTTTATGTCAGCCAATGAATTTTCCGCCTCCAAGATGTTGAAAGCGATCGACATTTGACAAATCCCCAGAAGCCCGAAGAGGTCATCAAAAGATACCTTTTCCACACGCTTTCAGATAATTAACTAATTTTCTGCTTGATGATTTACCATTTCGAGTTTGCGTTCCGCTCCCACTGAATTTATTAGAATTATGACCAATGAACTTGGAAATTTTCATAAGAATTGAATATTTCTGGACTTTTACCAAACGCTTTCAGATACGATGGATGAATTACAGGTCGACTTTTGCCTGCATTATGGCCATTGGACGTTGAAAATTTTATAAAAACTGAACCTTTCCAGACTTTTTCTAAACTCTTTCAGACATTGAACCGATTTTTGATGATAGTCTACATTTCGTTTCTTTCAACTGATTTTTGCCTGAATTACTGTCCTTGGATAATTTGACTTTACTGTAGATAAATGCATTCGTATCGTTTCGACATATCTAGTTTATCTGAAAAAATAGTAACACGCGGTATTTGATTTATTAAACACTAACAATCGAATAAAAAGATGAAGAAATGTTCTCTTTGATACTGGTATGTTATATATATCCGTGTATGACTTACATATTATTATGTATTGTGTGTATAGACAGTAATATAAACCAGTCTTATATTATTCGTCTGTCAACAACATCTGTTGTATCTTACTGTTATGCTGAAAACAACACACCAAAAGTTTGTTACTAAATGAAAGGGTTGTCTTTACTAAAATTCGTTTCAGTTCCATTTGAAAATGGAAACTGCCGTTGCTAAGCAAATTTGTTCATTTTTGGTCACAGCAAAATTATGATGATAAGTCTCAAGGACGTATATAAGGCATGCTAGGATTTTCTGGGCGGGGACTGGGATTTGTATGCGGGGCATATTTTTTCAGGTATAGTTAGTGTAAGAAACATTTTTGGATTATGTATTTTCAAAAGGCCACACAGTGGGTCAGAATATTTTTTTCACTCCAGATGCTGGCCAGATTATTTTTTTTTTTACAAAAATCTGGGTCAGATATTTTTCCAAAAAACTGATAAAACCATGCCCCCAGAAAATCAAATGGTCCGTGCCTAACCGGTAGACGTTCCTGATTTTCGTTTTTGTTGGGATTGATTTGTTCTTGAGAAAATTGATCATATATTTTTACCATTATTACTCAATGGTAACTATTTTTCACCGTTAACTTGGACAGGTCCAGTCTAACGTATGGTCAAGATTTCTTACCAAGGCTATCAAGCATAAGTCCCTCGGCCTTTCGGTCATAGAATATCCTAATGAAGGCATCTTCAAAAATATTACACTGTCATTGAAGTTTTTATATTTTTACAATGAAACTCCAAAATTAAGCATTTCTTGGAATAGTTATAATGAACCGGACCGTTTGTACGTGTGCACCTTTTTACCTGTAATAAACCGACCAAAAATAGGCAAATCCACAACTTACCGGTAATGTTTTCTACACGTTTTTGGCGTAAATTATATGAAATTGAAATGATATGGGATAAATTTCAGAGAGACTGCATTCCAACCACAAGAAAAGCAGAGGTAATATACAAATCAAGAGGTCTCCCGATAAAAAAAACATTTTAAGTCATATTTACGGACGTAAGATGATTTGAAATGTACAACCAACTTTTCTACTTTTATTCTGGGCACCGGAGTGGTCTCCAGGGCTTGACCCACAGAGCTGACACAGCGCGATCCCCGGTTTGCGGATAGGGAGCCCTCTCGTTGGGGGGACTGCCAGGTCATAATACAGAAGCACTGGTCGTGGACTATAGTGGGTGGCGTGTTTATCAAATGCCATGCTCCATACACCTAAAAGGCCCCTTTAGTAGATTGCGAAAAAGAGAAGCCTGATGCCGCGCTACAAAACACAAACTTTTTCGTCCCTACCCACCCCTCACATTTTCCAGTGGCAGTCAAAAGACGTCTCCTTGTTGTGTTCCACCTCATCCCCCTTTTCACCAATTTTGATGATTGTTGAACTCGTCCTGAATATGAATTAAATATTTGAGACTGGACGTTATGCAACCAACAATCGATCTTTTTTTCAAAGAAACTCGCCAGCTTCAATTTTTCCAATAATTAATGGAACTGAAATGGACTTTAGTCGACTTTTGTCTTATGTTGGTATTAGGGTCTGTATGGTGAACGTTCTAAATTTGTCGACATGGTCGATTTGTTTGAATTTTAGTGCTTCTTTTACTATGTTCGGATCTTGGGCTTCCTATGTTTTTGTTCTATATGCTAACTGATGAGAGGTTACTCCTTGAAATGTACTTATACATACTAAAATTCTCCATATTTATTCAACATGGGTAATTTTGTACTTTTAAACCACTGGGTCGATACTTTTTCTGGTGGATCATGTACCCGCGGGTATTCACAAGCCCAGTTGTCAGACTTGTCTGATATGAATTTATCAAACAATGTTTAACAGAAATTTGCTGCATTTGTTAAAATTTTAAATCACTGAAAATACAGAAAAGGCCTTGATTAGTATTGCACTTAGTAGTTGTGCCTGCCGTCGGATTTGCGGCTTCCCATTTCGATTTGTTTGGATTTGAGTGCTTCTTTTGCTATTTTTGGAACTTGGACTTCCTATGTTCCGGTTCTAATGCTACTGACTAGAGGTTACTCCTTGAAATGTACATATAGCATACTAAAATTCTCCATATTTATTCAACATTGATAATTTTGTATTTTGTATTAGACAAACTGAAAACGCGATTCAATACATTTATGGCTTATATTCTTTACTTATTTCAAAAGTACCGCATTTATCTGAAATAATACTATTGGAACTTTTTTACTTGCTAACCTAAACGGTATATAAATTGTTTCCATGACTACAAGGGCATAACAAATAGCTCTTGTTGTACTTTCATTCTAATAACAATATGGCCGCCAGGTAAAAAACATACTACATAAGAATTGCAAGGTACTACTGAAAGATATAATTTGGTGCAGGGTTTAAATCTAAAATTACCGCATCGGTGCATCAATAGAGCACACATTGAGAAATATAAACAAATACTATCTTTTTGTGAAGGCAAACTTTATTGACAATCCGACCTGACACAGAACTAGTGGCTATTAAATAATCGTTAAATGAAAGAAACACCCTACCCGAATGGCCTATTCCATTTTTGCTCGCTAGGCACAAATCAGTATTTGTCCGTCGTCGACGTCGTCGCCTGCCAACTTTTCGCATTTTAATCTTCTCTTAAACATTAAAGCTGATTGAATCTTAACTTGACAGTAATTTTTCCTGGCAGGTTCTTAGTTTAAACATATTTATTCAAAATCAATGCATTTATTGTACAAAATTACAACACAAAATACAATATCTATGAAAAAATTCGGAAACAAGCATTACAATGCTTTTAAGACTCCGTTTCCTTGAGTAAAATACATAAATATTAATTATTACATATTAACACATGCCAAAAGAAAAAAAAAATGTTACAAACTAAGGTTCTTTACCGAACTTAATAAAAGTACTGTAGAACTGTACATTCGAGTGACCTGTCGTTTGCTATTTCATATTGTTCTTTAGAACCAAAACTAACTCTTTTGTCAATAATTTACTTCACAACTGGCTCGAAATCATTGCCAACCCCTGCTTCGTATAACAATCTGCACTCACACCCTCTATGTTATATGTTATTTATATAATGTACATACTATTAAGAAATGAAATTCTAGCATTTTAAGTCAAAATTACGAAACTGTTCTAAACGTTTGTTCAAAAAATAATATGTTGCATCTGTTCTGGAAACTGTTCAACGCCATAAAGTTATGTCTGCATTTCAACTATAACTACTTATATCCGTTCTCTGTATAGGAATTATATTTGTGAAACATAATTTATACATATATAGAACTTTTTTGTAATACATGCCCATTTTGTACAATTTACTGCACAGTTCGAATTACTTATGACATAAGCGTATGTATGTGCAGTTTTGCATTTTTTTCTTGTTAAAAACAATCATCTATTGCTCTTTTGATACTTCGCTACTATCGACAAATTAAGGGTATAGAGACGAAAATCGTTGGATTTTGAATTCACACGAAGTTTGTCAAGGTGTCAAGTTGGACATGGGTACTTGAACAAAAAACTTACGACACACGTCTTACAAGTACTAGTTTCAGGTTTGACGAGTAGACAGGGTCATTATTACTTATACACAATTAATAATAATTACTTACAAATCATGAAGGACGTGTGCCCTAATGATAACAAATGACCACAACAATGACCTGTCCGATAACTTATGTGGTTGTCAAAGAGTATTATTAAAATGTCATCCTTATAATTATTATTATTATTAATTATCTTAACAATCCTCTTTCCCTAACATTTCAGAATTTCTAGATATTTTTGATTCGTGTGTGGTTGAGATGAGCAATGTTTTGGTGTTTGTAACTCATGCCGAAACATACAAAGACTGTTCATTTCCCCGTACGTTATAAACTTAATGGTGTTGTTTTCATTTTCGTTACATTAATTACGGGTTAATTATCAATTTTCACCAATTTTCAGGAATTATGCTATATTCTATTCGAACTGCAGCTATAGTCACAGTAGATTCACGGTACAATAAAAAGAAATACTTGACGCAATTGTTGAATAATGGGACCAAAAAATAATAAATAGACCTTTGCATGGTTTTTGTAAATAAAAGACAAAAATATGACAGACCATGAAACCGACACGAACTTGTGAAAAGTAAAGATGGATGAAATGGCTAACTAAAACAAATACCTGCATTTGGGAATTCATTTTAAATGTACAAATCGAATAATAGCTTTAATGCGTTTAAAATATCCTTTCTTTGACATGAACACCATGGACCAGTTTATCAAAGTTAAATGGCTATTAGCTGAACAGTAGCGCAGGTGCATGACCTATTTTCTATCAGAAGGCGGTACCCGTCAGTCTTTCTCTGTTAACTTGTCACACACGCATTCCCATGGACTGTTTTCTTAATAAGTAATTCCTTTTCATTTTTACACTGTCAAACACCTGGTCGCAATGATTTTCGTATGTAAATACCAAAACGGAACAAATTGCTAGCTTTTATGTTTAATGTCATGGGCGGCAATATTTTCTGTTTTCGTACTACAGGAGGCGATCAAATTTTGTTGAACTCAAGTACAACAATAAGATTTTAAATAGAAGCCTTTCAAAGAAGACGGGTTTAATTTGACGTTATTTTACCAATGCGGTGTAAGTGGACCTTTCAACTTTCATTCTAGAGTTAACTCTTGTGTACGATAACATTCCACTTGCATGCACTTTTAATTAATAAACATGAATGAAGTTCAAAAGCAGATTTAAAAAGACGGAATTAAAGCAACCAAACTAAAAGTAAACAACTCAACATAATAAGAACAATTAATTTGTTTATAAGGTAGTTCACGGAATAATAATCTATCTAAATACCAAGGTTGCTATTTTACTTGATATCAATTCGAAATTTACATACAACCATATCATAGTGAGAAAACGCGGATAAAGGGGTACATGAGAAACTGAATGATGTAATACATAAAATGTCAAAACTCGTCAGAATACCGCTATATTGATGGTCTTTGATAACTTTGGATACAGTCGAGGATTTGGGGCGGGGAACTTGAAGCCGGAAGTAGGAATAGTCGAACCAGCGAAAATCATTCAAACAATTAAGTTTTGAAATAATGCCTCGCGCGTTAACGTTGACGTTCATTAAATATTTTTCAACATTAAATATGCTTAGCAGAACAATTATATTTAAACAATAATTAATTCTGTTTTGGTCTTGTGACATCCAAGAAATGTATAGCGGCAGTGCGCACGTTTACTCGTTTTAGAAAAAACCCCCAGAAAAAACAAAAACTCAAGATAAAACAGTTCAAATAACATAACATACTTGAGAACAGGACAAATAGTAAATGTTAGTAAAAAATCAAATTCTACGCAGAAAAACACGGAAACAGATTCAACAAAAAAAAAAGAATACCTCCAGAATAATTGTACATCGGAAATCATTTTTTTGTCATATTGTACAGTACCTTTCTCTTGTTACAATGTATACGTAACAGTTTAATAAAACTCTTAAATTCTTATGAAAACACCTAGGCTGTAATTTTACAGCAAAGACCTCTGTATTATATCCTTCATACACGTATATATACTTGTAAAAGAGTCCTTTTATACAAAATATATTTATGAGATGTAAAGATACATATTTACGTACTCCTCCGCTTGCTAACTAGTGGCGGGATTCAAAATTGAGATAAGTTTGAGGTAGTACACCAAAGTTTCCAGTAGTTTTGGAAAATTTTTTATATATGTACAAGTTTTGACATATGTTGCATTGAATTAATGACAACTCAGTTGTTTTCGTAATTTCCGTGCTGTTCTTGCGTTATTTTTTGTGGGTATAAGATAACATATCATTTAAAACATAAAGTAAAAAATACAATGTTTCTTTTAACAATAAGCAAAATGTCATATTTGAATAACGCATCACTATCCCTTTCTTGTTTTTGAGCCAATGTTCAAAAATATAGATATAAAATTGTGTTTTTATTAATTTTTTTACTTTTCTTGTCCTGTTTTAATTTTAGAGTTCTATTAAATAATTCTTTTTGTTGCCTTGGGTAATCTTTAATACTTTCAAATTTTACGTTTTGCGTTGGATAAGCTGTGAACAGATGGTCGAGTTTTTATCAAATTAAACTTTTACCAAACCTCTATGATTGGTTTAATCAAGTTGTTTTGATAGCCACCATTAACAACATCTGTATACCACGCCAAAAAAGAGAAGTATAAGCAAGACTCGTAACAACATACAATTATATTCCAATTATCGTTGTAATTAGATTCATCGGTGATTCGATATTTAATATTATAACAGGTAGTAAGATAATTACATTTAGGTATTAAAACAATATTTGTACAACATAGAGAGGGAGAATGAGTATGAAGGAGACGTGTCATACTAAAATAACATTAAATAATATACAAATACTCCAATGCAGCCCAATGATCCTCAGAATAATTAGAAATCAAATCATACACAATATAGTGCTGAATGAAAAAGACTTTTGACTATTTACAGATATAAAGAGTACTAATCAGGTATTTTCCATTACTTACTTATAAAGTTATTTTCCTATTTAAGTAAAGATATGGACTCTCCATTAAGCAATAAAACATCTATCCCTTTATTTACCCATTCTTTAATTAATAATAGCAAACAGGGAAAAGAAATTAACTAGCTGAGTGGGAATTTAAGTTTGCTTTGAAAAAGAATCCAATACAAGGCATTTAAAAAAGAAATATGAAATCCAGAACGACTAATCTGCGGAAGAATTTTTATGAATGAACTCGTCATGTCTCTCTGATTTTACGATAAATTACCATTCACCGTTTAAAAAAAATGTATTTATAAATTTTTATTTTGCTTAAGAGATCTTGAGATCGAAATGGGCTTTATTGTTTCCACTGACTTGGTTTACATACCTGTGCATGACGTCACGAAACCACAAATGACAGTCATTTTCGCGCAAGCGCTGCTACTCTGTAAGATAACCCCTCCCCTCTGCCAATCAGAGTTAGCGTTTGTGTTATACAGTACTGAAAATTAACGGATTGAATGATTAAAAAAGTATTTTTTGTAATCCGTTAGAACATGTAAATCAATGACGATTATGCACATCGGAACTTTATATCTGCATTTGTGATTTGATAGTGTATTCGTAACAGGAATAAAAATAAGCTGAATATTTTTGGAAAATAATGTTATTTATGAAACAGTCATAAAGGCATAACAATTATTATTTATATTTAATAATAATGATGATTACTTTCTTATCAATATTTTGGATCAGTCATATGATTTTTACAATGGATTAAGCGGAAAAGTTAATTAAGTGATTGGATTTCTAAGTGCGGGTGAATCATTATTTTAAGCAGAGGAGTTAATTTTCTTTGGATATTTAAAACAATGTGAGATATGTTAGCGTATGTGGATCTTTACTACTACATACCAATGGACGGAAAAGTCGTCTTCCAACTCATTGGATGTGTAAGTACCTGATAAGTATGGACTAGGTCATGTCCCATGGGAGGGGGGTCTCAAGTACTTAGCACATGTATTAGATGGCTTATTACTAAAACTATAACCGTAAAATGAACGAAGTTGTGGATTTAATGTAAACTATCTAACTACGCCACCTGATAAATAGATTTAATATCTTGTATATTTATTTTCGTCGATGAAAGGAAAATTAAGGACCTAGTTATAAAAGGTTGTATTGTTAGCATTTTTAAATGCCCGGCACCTGTGGCGAACACATCAATATCATTTCCTTTTGAAATCTTAAGGATTTGCCAAAATAAAATAACACATTTAATCGGATCTTTACTTCTTTATATCGTGTTTGATTGATGAACTCGTAAAATATTCAATGGTTTACTACTACTACTATGTGGAAACCGTTTTAAAGCTGTTAAATGCCTGTGGTTTAAAAATCAAAGAATAACTTTTCAGTTTTCTGCAAAAAATGAGCACATTTATTATTCTATTCAAATTGTCTAAAATGTGACTCTTTTTCAAATCCTAGATTTTATGCCAACAGTAAAACTTTTAAGTATATTTGTATTGTAAATAAGTTTTCATATTTATTGAATTAATTCCATTGGGACGAAACATTTTTCCGCCATTCAATTTCCAAGCCCGTTCACTAGTACAAGTATGCCGTGGGTTATAAATCATGAAAATATGACCAATCCATCACTAATAAAACTACTTGTTGATATTCTACATATTTTTCTTACTTTGTTGTGTCATTTTTTATCGGTACATGAAATCTTTCTTTGTAATTTGATTGAATCTTTTCATTCATCTTTTTAATGACATGTTGATTCTATCAAAGTGGATGTCTTTTACACACCTGTAGGCTTAACGAACTTAATATTAATTACCTTTTTACATACATATCAATTATTTTTTACCAGCGAAACCTATTTCCACCAAAGATATTGCATTATCTATCTCGTGTTACAAGTGTCGATGGAAGATGATACATTTTACAAGGCGAACCATATGTTTTAAGTCATTTAGTTTTTATATGTAAAGTTTCAATCACTCTCCATGTCTGTAATGAACTTGCTCTTAATCATTATCTTCATTGAAAGCTAAAAGGTTCGACCCCGTCTAGATCTACTAAATCTGATATTTGTAATCAGTGATAAAACACTTCGACACTGGCGAACTCCACTGTTTGAAAAGGCTTTAGTGTTAACAACGTTATCTCTCCTCTAAATTACAATGTAAGTTATAAACTCGTTTGTTGTCGATTTGAGGATCGGTGCTAAAATGACTTTCTACACACTGATAGCTTTCTGTGCTTAGTAAGTTTGATCAACTGATAAAACTTCACTGATGAAAAGTAAACTTGTGTCAATAAAGATCAGTTTTGTCTTTTTAAAATAATAAAATCTATTGGTTACATAGGAATCTGAAAACGTTTCCGTCACAAATTAAGCGGTTAGTTATTGGGAATCAGATTGAAATAACTTTTGTGATCTATAAACCATCTACAAAAAATCAGAAACTTGGACCTTGAAATTTGCGTGTCTTTGTAACAGGGTAACAACTTTGAATGTCAAGATAGAGAAAATGTAAAATGTTTTAAATTTGTTTCTCCCATACCCGACAGGAAAATAATATTAAAGTAACTATCTGTGAACAAAACACTATATAAATATCGCTCGAATCCACATAAAACCAAAATGTAAAAAAGACTTGGCATATCAAATATTCCGAGGAATTTTCCTTGCCAGTGACAAACGAAGAGGTTGCAATTAATAAATTAGTAAGGATACAAGCATATAGCTGTATATACACCTGAATAATGATAATTACATTTCCGGCAGAAATCATCAGCTTTAATCTATCTCGCTATATGACAAGCTTATTTTTGTATTTTTGGCTATTTATAAACTAAACTATGGATCAGATGTTTGGTTTCATTATCTATTTCTGTTCTGACCGCGTGCTGTTGACACTTGAAGAAAGAATGGAATTTAATCAAACAAATATTTTTTTTAAATAACAGACATATTAATCAGAGGAACATATCTATCCTGCACTTTAATTTTGGACCATATTTTACGGTAATATACCACGCACCGTTAAGCCGTACTTCTCAGTTTTCTTCTATTGCGTGAGAAGATGTCGTAATTCTTTGTTTCAACAGTTTCTAAACAACTGTATCATGTGTCTTATAAGTTCTGTTTTGATGTTTAACTAGGAATAAAATCTAAAGCGAAAACTCGTGTCGAATCATCGCTACTAACTGTCAGTACACGCAGTATACGAGTGGAATTTACCTAGACATGACAGACTCATTCTAGATATACGTAATTGTAGGCGGTCACACCAGCGTGTATAACTATTATTTACAAATGTTTTACTAGGAGAAATCAGAACTGGGACATGGGGAAAACTTATCCACAAATATTGCCAATCTCCCTCAATATTGCATAAGAACGATCATATCATGTAAAAATATATATAATATATCATTAAAAAATCTGCAATTTTATTGTATTTCATACTAAGTATATTCCTTTATTTTTTCAGGCAATTTCATCATGATTTGCGGATTCTGGACTTTTTTGTTTCTTGCTTGCGTTTTGGTAAAAGGGATTGTTACAACTGATTCAACTGTACCAAGCTCACTATTA
>JARWCS010000004.1:3792140-3804107 GCA_034783895.1 Geukensia demissa
AACTGATTCAACTGGACCAAGCTCACTATTAGACAAAGCCTTATCTAACTATAATGATAAGGATAGACAGAACATTATCCAGAACTTTGAATCAAAGTTGCTGCAAATCTTTGGACTGAAAAGCCGACCAAAGCCAAGTGCAAATATCCAAATACCTCAATATATGTTAGACTTGTACGAGCAACATAACAGTGCTGCACCAAATTTCCAGTTTGCTAACAGCAAAGCCGGAAGTGCTAATACAGTGCGAAGTTTTACCCATCAAGGTATGTAGTATTTATTTTATCAGATACTTTACAAATATAATGTATTTTCTAGCTTAGACTGTTTCGGGACAAAACACGACTTAAGAACACGGCGAAAAGTGACAATGGTTTAAAACTTTCGCGGTGACAAAGTAAAATTTCAAGGTAACAGTAAATGACACCACCTTCATACAAAAGTACAAGAAAGTTTTGATTGAAATATTTAAATCAGTTGGTGTTGGACCTTCATACTAAAGTACAAGAAAGATTTGATTGAAATATTTGAATCAGTTGGTGTTGGATGAAAAGATATGTAAAACCTGTAGAATGTAGGGTTTTATAATTATACAACGAAATAAACAATAGTGTAAACTGTTGAAATCAGACATTGGTGTTGTTTGCTTATAATAATTTTTATATAGATTGAATTTGTATATTTCGTCTTTTTCAGATCAGCCAGAAAGTGTTACATGTAATGCAGACAGTTGTTCTACAATGATGTTCAATATTTCCAATATACCAGAAGAAGAAGTTTTAAAAGCAGCTGAGCTACGTGTGTTTCTAGATAAATATATTAGTGCTAGCAATATTACAAGGAGAAAGATACTTCGTCACAAAATAGAAGTTCATGAAATAATGCGACCAGGGAATTCAAACGTTGAGCCAGTTACTCGACTTATAGACGTAAAGCACGTGAAAGCTAAAAATGCAACGTGGGTTTCATTTGACATTCACCCTGCAGTATTAAAATGGCATAAAACGCCAAATCTTAATCATGGATTAGAAGTGCGTGTAGTAGCTAGTAAACTGTCTCCGTCCTTTTCTAATTTTAAACATGTGCGATTACGGAGATCAACATCATTAACAGATTCCGAGTGGCATTCACAAAAACCTATTTTAGTGACATATACAGACGATCAGACAGAAAGTCGGACTAAACGTGCAACAAATAAAAACAACAAAAATAAAAAGAAGAAAAATAAAAAGAAGAAGAAGCGAAAAAATAAGAAAAATAGAAAGAAGAAATTTACAAACGGATGTAGTAGAAAACCTTTATATGTAGATTTTGATTCAGTAGGATGGAATGACTGGATAGTAGCACCACCGGGTTATCATGCATTTTTCTGTGATGGTGAGTGTCATTGGCCGTACACCGATCACTTAAATGCCACAAATCATGCAATAGTGCAAGACTTAGTTAATTCTATTGATCCACGGTCAGTTCCAAAACCGTGCTGTGTACCCACAGAATTATCGTCAATATCATTATTATATATTGACGAACACGACAAAGTAGTTCTAAAAGCTTATCAGGACATGGTAGTGGAAGGATGTGGATGTCGGTGACACAAGGAGAACTTTATTGTTATTTTGTTGTTAAATGTGATATTTATTTATTTGTATGAAATGTTATTTGTGTGTGAAAGTGTATACTTGGACGCATATGTGTGTGTGATTATGTACCTAGGTTGAAAGAACGGACTATTTTTTATAGTCGTTAATTTTGAAATCTGGTCAGAGCGTTCAGTACACGTTGATCAATGGTGCTTCTAAACTCTATCCTCTACATAAATGCATTTGAAAATAGTAGCTCTGTTTATACAATTTTGTAGTTTGAAATCAATATAACTCTCTACGAAGTTTTAAACAAATTTGTAACTTACTCAGTAACATTGGTTCTGGACTATTCTGTTTCAATTTGGGCATGAATGAACATTTGAATGTTTGTGGTATTTTTGTGTGCAAGGATTATGTTTTTATTTAATAATTCAGTGACCGCTCTAACCGGGTCTGTGATGTTAAAATTGTATATACATTACAATGTTGTATAAAAATGAACGTCTATTTTTATTATGGGCAATATAAAAAGTCAAAACCATCTGAAGTGTTTGCGTTATGTCTCTATAAATGTCGAAAATCAATAAGTGTACACATGTCTCTTTCAACATTTTAAATAATGTCAACTTGTTGAATTGGTAAACGGGGGATAAATACTTTTCATTTATAAATTCAATGTTCCACACCGAAGATTTCATTTTATTCTAGCAATTAACATCCTCTTGCTGTGATTTATACTCCCAAAATGACGTCTCTTTTTAAATTTTGACGAGCTTTGCACACAAAAATAACTTGATAATAGCAGAGAGATGGGAATCAATGACACATTACCCTATAGACTACACTGGTCTTTTGAGGAAAAATGTTTCCGTTTTCCAACTGGCTTGCTCGTAAATTAGTGAATATTTCTTTTGGCGCATACAGGCATGTAAACACGAAGGCCAAATCTTAAACACTGACACAAGAAGACCTGCCTTCAGATTTTATACGTAGATACCACAAACCTCTATATACACGAGGAAATGGCTGTTAGATCGTATTAACGAGGAAAATTATAATTGTTCCAAGTGACCAAACACCAACCTACATCAATGAGGTATTTACAACACAACTTAACCACTGGTGCCGACCTGAAACCACAAATAATTTTACATTGTATAAGGAGATCAGTAGGTAAAAAGGCGGAACAACTTGCGATATTAAATGATTTAAGGCGATTGAATGTTTCAGTTATGTATATAAGTTATATTGGTATTTTGCAGGTAGAAATCCATTCTGTTTTTATGCTTTTCTTTTTTCTTTCTTAAGAGTTCAGAGTTCAAGGTGAAAAATTACTACTTCTAAAATATACTGTACTATATTAACCAACCATCAAACTAGTCACAGAATTATATAACTAACATTTATAAAATGTTACCGTACATAACGCATTAATGTCACTTAAATTAACTATACCCATTTAAGACAACATTCCGCAGATTTGACATTTATCAATACGAGTAGCTAATTGAGCCAGTAAAACGATCTGACTTTAAAAATTCGGACCTGAATATTGAATTATTTCAATAATGCCTTACCACCTGCTAAGGTACAACAAGTGTAAAATATTTCCAGATATGGTTTGGACTTTTTTCATAAGATACAATCGAATTAAATACTTTAATAGGAATATAATTTCTAGCAAGTCACCAACGCGATGAAACAGGAGTGTTTTCTGTAGAATTGTAAGTTAATTAAAATTAATAAATTTTAATTGCGAAGATTCTTAATAAACCATTGAATTGACATGTTTTGTTTGACACACAAAACTATACCCATTTAAGACAACATTCCGCAGATTTGACATTATTGATTCTCAAAATAACAATACATTTACAGGTTGACACGAAAGAAATGGTCATTTAAAATTTAGTGCAGATAAGTCCTGTAAAATGTTTGAAGTGACTGCATGTGTAGTGCACATAGTTCCAACACAACCCCTCCCGTAAAAATATTTTTCGGGTTGTGAAATTCGTATTGAGGGAGCGACCATTTGCTACTAAGTGGGGAGGTGCCTGGAAGGATTTTGTGAAAAATGACAGGATGGCAATGTACAAGGACTAAAAGTGTTGAATATTGAAAAAAAACTGGACACCAAAGTGTTCCGAACAAAAAGGGCAGGATAAAAATGCTGTAGTTAAACAATCTGGATAATATACTTTTAGGCGCCAAAAAAATCAAATGGTTGCTCCCACGAATTTAAGCAATTTGTCGATTGGCTTTATTCGAGTGGTCTGCATCGTCAAGGGCTGATGAAAGTTGGCGAATACTTCAGCCTCGAAAGCGTAAAGTTGTTATATACAGAAAACATTCAAGTAACAATGTTTATTCATGTTAGCGTAAAGTTTTCTACATTTATAGGTTAATTGATAATTAATTACAAAATGCTTTTCCTGGTGGATTTACTTTAGAAATTTCCGTCTAGTGTGGATCCTGACAAAGAGTATGAAATCGACAAGACGTAAAACATGACGTTTATGACAAGTGTACGCAGAAATGTAAGGCAGAAAAAGTGGATAATATAAACAATCATCAGATTTTATACGACAGTAACTATTACTGTCAAGAAATGTCATTTGTCATTCGTACGAGAGGTAAGAAAAACATGACGTTCACGTCTGCCCCTACTACAGTGACCGTACGCGTTGTTCAAAAAATCTTTTCGGAGAATACGATTAATTGCAGCTATTGGAATATCTTATATAACAACTCACTCTTAATTTTCACGCTTGAGAGTCATAACTCATCTAATATGAAAAGGCCTACATTGACTGTTCACACATTTTATTATAAATAACTCTGGATTATACCATCCTGTAATTAATATACGGAAATAGGAGAGGTGACATGTTTGTCCATGAGACAGTCATCCATCAAATAACAGTCGAAAATTAAACTTCTACAGGTAACCTTATGGTCTTCAATAAGGAACCAGAGCCCATACCATAACGGAAGCTCTAAAAGGATGTGAAACTATTCTCAAAACACGCAATCGACCTATTCTATTGTGTGACTGAGTAAAGAAAACTATTTCATCTTCACTTTTAAATTTTTTTCAAGTGAAAAAACACGTATGACTGTACTAGATTTCATAGTAACTAAGAAAGCGGTGATATATTACAGGTTGTACCACTGTGGCATGCTGTTTATATTAAATTGGTGACGAAATAGGTTGCTATCGTAGATCAGAAATTAGCAAACGTATAGGCCATTAAATGGACATTTCTTAGAAGTAGAGTAAAAAATCTGACTTTATATTTTGACATTATTCCAAAGTGTCGTAATCTATAAACTAAGTAAACGTCCTGTAGACATTATTCGATAGGGTCCTATGTTAAAATCTAAGTGTATGTCCAGTAGATATATTATCAGTTCGATGGAATGACGTTAAGAAAATGTTGTTTCTACACGTGGATACAGACCAACCAAAGAAAAACTACTCAAATTAAATTTGCATAAAATATCTGAAAGAAACTCATTTGAACTGAATTTCTGATTTAACAACACACCAATTGTTATTTCATGGGCATGACGGGTTGTTAGACATTCTGTAGTGATGGTACAAATGTCTTCGCATTTTTGTTGGACAGGATTTAATTTTTACTCGACTGCAGTATCAAGAAAATATTATATTTGTGAACTGAAATACTTTACAAGATCGACATCCTTTGAAAAAATGTAAGCTATAAAAATGATGTTATTCTTTGAAACGTAGTCTTGACTGGGCGACCGATGAAGAAACATATTCCAATTTATGGAGGTGAGCAAATGGTCAATTTAGAGACAAGGCTTGGTAGTTTCTGACGGAAATTTCCAATATACCAGATTGTTAATTCATGTTTGCAGATTTTGGATTTCCGATCAACAAGAACGAACTATTTTCGGAAAGAATTTTTCACTCATGAATTTATCGTAGGTCTATAATTTGGTTTTGGAGGAGAAAAGTGTCATTTTGGAAAAATGAACCCAAGTAATGGTTATAGCTCATATAAATTTTTGAGATGACAAAATAAAACAGAGATGGTACGTTTTGCTAAAAAAAAATCTTAACTGCAGGACAGACATCCATCAATACTATATGGATTCAAGCTATCGGGATGATGTTGGTGTCATACAACCGGCAAAGTTTTTTCGGTATTGAATATGCAACTTTCTTTAATTAGCGCTAAAGATATAAATGAACATTAGTCAATAAATCGTTCAGACAGATAACTTTTATAAAACTTGACTTGTTCATGCCAAATGATCATGAGACATTGATTTTACCAGTCCGTTACATTACGTATAGAGCGCGCATGCAACGTCGACTTTGGTTATGCGTTACTTTTGCTACCAAACTCTAGAATCACCTTTAACATTTTTTACACTGAACTTAAATCAGTAACCATAACTACTTTTTTCTTAGAAAAAATAATTGGTAAGTGTGACAATTTTCGACCGAACAGTGTAAAGTGGGGTTGACCTGTTGTAAAGTGGGATTGAATCTGCCACCGACCTCTACATAACACTTAATCACGTCGACAGAATATTCGTGCAGTATATGTGTAACCACACTTTACGGGAAAACAGAATATGCATGTTAACTTTACGATAATTTCCATTGTAGTAACATTAGCATGGTGGTCTTTAATGCGTCTAATAATGAGACATCAAACAATCTTAAACGTACTTCAATTAGTCCTAAAGCTTTGCGGTTACAAGGATTAGTTGTACTGTGAAACGCACCAGTGAATCGGGACAAGTTACATATTTTTAACGATTTATATAAAATATCAAAAATAAGGATAACGCACAATATAGACACACCTGCTAGTGACGCTTTGAGTAACAATTGATACGAGTTAAAACGCCCGTATATCTTTGGCGGTGATGATAGTAAGCTGAAATAAAAACATGGCTTTGAATCAGAAGTCATTCGTTGACGCCATATTGACTAGATATGGTCAAATAAAAAACCACAATTAGAACATAGGGGAGATTAAACTTTGTAACATTACACCCACTAACACACTGGGTATTTGTCAATGTTACGAATAACTAATAAATACTGATATTGCAAAAATTGGTTTGTCATAGAATAACTCATACGTATGAGATGGAATGGAAAACTACCATACTGCCATTACATTTTTTCTGTTCGTAGAAAGTTGTAGATGTAAAATTATTGGTAATTTGGACTTTTCGGATGGTTTTCGTTGACAATAACACCAAATATACCTTACAGAAAACTCTATATCGCTGTTAGTGGACCAGAGGTCCCCGAGGGTATTCTGACAGACTAGTTGTCAGCCTTGTCTAGCATGAATTTTACCACATATAAGTTAACTAAAATCTTATAATTTAAATGCTTAACTCCTGAATAAAAAAGAAAGCACCTGGCAGATGTCCTTCCACTGGTATAATTTCCTAAAGGAAGCATATTTTGAAAATATAACTTAAGATGGATAAATTCGTACCAGGGCATAAGGATGAACATATCCAGTTTTTGAATCCAAATCCCATTACTGCAAATCTTATTTTATTGGTTGAGGTATATGGTATTATCAGTTTCATTGTAAATTGCAAGAGTTCAACAATAAGATATATCCTATTATATCAAATTGTTCTCATTAGGGTGTATTTGTCTATTTAAATCCCTCCGATTTTCATGGATACCAACTATTTACTTATGTCCGCAAACCATTACGAATACGAATATTTTTATTAACGTCTCACCATCAATATTACGAACAGATACATAAAATTATAACACAGTGATAAAATATCGATGCCATTCTAAAAGAATTATGAGAGACGAAACCATTAACTTAATGTCCCGTGATGTTACGCGTGTGCTCATATATTATGAGGGTTTATAAAAGTTAGGAGGTAAACACTTATGAAGCAAGAAAACAAATATATGAAAAATAAAAAATGAAACATTCAATCAAGAAATCATTGATTAAATTTCGTAGCAATAAGCATGCATCATACTTTTGCAGAAATGAAAAAAAATAATAAACCAGGAACACTGAAGCGTAAAATGAAGGTCATTGTGACCAAAATGGCTGCCAATCCCAAGATGAATAAACTGATGAAGTTTCAACAATGATATGCATACATTTCTCTAGAGAAATGGAACTTAAGGCAAAACCTAATCCAACAATCAATCAATCAAACAAAACCTTATTGGAGTCGCTATATCGTTACCCATGAGTCAATGTGACACAATTCTGCTCATCTGAATAGTACTACCCAAATATACATACTGATCAAGATCCATAGTCATATCATGTATATTTCCTAAGAAATGGAGCTAAATGCAAACCTTACCAGAGGGACTTAGGTATGATAATATATGTCCCGTCCACACTTGTTGTGGTACTAAAAATCCAGATGGACAGGAGGAATACTTAATAAACTAACTAAACAGCTGGTATAAAATCTGTAATATGACTGCAAAAACAAAATTTTACATCGCCTCAGAATATAACAGTAAATATAATACAATGGTTCTTTTTATCAAAACACATTTATCCATCACTCTTTATTATCAAATGATTCGCCAAATGAGTAGACTTTCTTGTCACATGGTGATTCTGAGAAACTTGATATACCAGAATCTCTTGAAGTTCTCTGTTTTTTGCTGGAAGTCTGGAAGACAACATCTTTATGTGACAGTCTGTTTTTAAATCGTGGGTGCTTTTCCTGTGGATACTTTTTATAGGATGACTGATTTGGAAATCTAAATACCTCATCATCATCATTAGACGAAGAAATAGAAAACCGCAGGGAGCTACTTGATGGGCTTGTTTCAGTTAGGGAGCTGTCGTCTGCTTCGTAGTCGCCATCTGACGTAATAACATCTCGACCCAAATAATTGCATTTTATTTGTGTTCCTGTTGTTGAGTCTGATTCACTTTCATATACTGTCACAATAAACGACCCATTCATATCATTATTTTCAATAACCTTGTCAAATGAGTTCTTTTGGGTTTCTACTGAAAGTGGTATATTATCAGTGTTGATTTTAGCTGCTTTTGTTACCGAATTTTCGCTACATTCCTTCGAAAGTGAAAAGGAACACGAAGAATTCTGAATTTCGGAGCGTTTCATAATATCTTGCTCTACAAACCTGTCATTAACTCGTGATAAGTCCTCAGTTTGGCCGTTTACGCTGAATCGGTCGTTTGTTTCATTGTCTACGTTCAAATGAACGCCAAGGGCTACTTCTTTATTGTGAGGTTTCTGCTTGTCATCACTTTCTGTTGATGATTCCCTCCTAACAGACACACCACATTTTACTATATCAGCAAATGTAACTGTAGGAGAAATTGTTAACTCCATGTCAGCGGCAACAGATATATCATGATCTTTTTCAGAACGTTCATTTTCTTCGTCATTGCATTTCAGTGAGGGCAATTCAGTAGTCTCTTCAATTCCTGCAACGTTGTAATAGTACTTTGTGTTGTCAAAACCAAAGTTAAAATATTCAATTCCGCGTGTCTCTAGTAGCATATCATCTAAGGTTCCCTTGAGGGTTGAAAAACTAGGCCGGTCACACGGGAATTTCTTCCAACATGACACCATTACTTTATACCTGAAAACAGAAAGTATGCTGTTCGTGTTATAAAACAATTTACTGGTAACCAAAAAAGGTTTGGTTGAATTTTGTTGAAGTCAGTCTTTAAAAAATAAAAGAGAATAAAAAACTAATGTCAGCACAAAAGTATTTCTTCACATTTTTCGTTTTTATCAATATCAATCCATATTAAATAAATTACAATGTTATCAATATTTATTTCACGACCCTTTCCTTTCCAAATCAAATTTGAAAAGGATCAAATAAAAATTTACTTAAATTGGTTGAATTATTATCCGTAATCAACATATACCATAAAAATGACAAAATCCCTATTACGTCAAGGAAAATTATTCACGTAGAATATAGAGTGTAATAGATAGCAAAGCAACCCGATATATTTCGCCACAATAGTAATCTGTTCGAGAATCTATTTGTAAACGTATATCGACAATCTTCAATTTCTTCTACTTAACAATCAAATTATTATAAAGATAACTATCTTGAGAAAATACCAAGATAAATAGAAACACTCACAATAGATAACAAAATTTCAGTATAAACTTGATGTCTAATTTGACGATTTGTAAATGGATAATTTTCACTTTAAAACGCGGATTTAATAGATTACAAGTCCATAAAAGTGGTTATTTAAAATGGGCGTTACAATCGAACTTGAGAAAATTGACAAAGTAATCAAATTTGATCATAATTAGTCCAATTGATACCAATTGTTATAAGATTGGAATTTTTCACGACAGAAAATGATCTGAATAGATATCATCATAGTTCAACAGTCAAAAGAAAATAAGGTTAAATAAAAGTTCTGAAAAAAGTATCACCAAAAAGAAATTGCAATTAAGGAAGGACAAAAAGTTCTGAACAGTCTAATCATTAAAAGAAGTCGAAGATTATTACCAGAGAGACAGACGAAAATCGTTAAGTTAAAGTTCAAACAAGGTCACAGCCAAAAGACAAACAACAGCTTGCAAAACACAACATTGATACTAAATCTTTAGCCACAAGAAGGAGAGCTCAGGTACCATTAAAGGTGAAGCAGCTCCTGCTCCACTAGTGACATATGTCGTGTTACTCGGTAGTTAAAGCAGGTGTTTTTTTAGCAACTGCAAGTACTCTTTAGAGGTCTATACTTTTGTTGTATCATGTTTTACTTTAAATTGTATTTGTTGCTGGTTTTCAATATCGATCTAAAGTTTAAATCCATTTCAACAAATTTTTATCGTGTGTTTTTGTTGCTGTTTATTCACACAACTGTCCCAAATCAGGGACAGTGTTGAGCGCTCACAAATTGGTTTAACCCCGCCACATACTTTATGTGCGTGTTCCAAGCTAGACACCTGTAGTGCAGTCATTGTTTAAATAGTCATTAATTGTTATTCGTTCACCATTTTATTCAATAGACTTGGTCGATTGTCGTGATTTATGAATAGTTTCACATTTAGTATTTTGGAGCATTTTACAGCTTCCGTTATGGTATGGACTCCGGTTCATTGTTGAAGGCCGTAATGGGACCTGCAGGAGTTGACTGTCATTTGTGGATGGTTGTCTCATAGCCAACCATTCCACATCTTCTTTCTTATAGTTACAATCGATGAAAGTCGCAACCAGTATAGGAAGATATATGTTGTCAAGGTGACCAACGAATAGTTTCCAAACTTTCTGAAGTGAAGATCAATTGGATAGATGCCATCAATAGAGACACCAAATTTAAAATTATTCAGTAAAAGTACATCATCTATAACTATAGCGGTCTTTATTTTTGGTCTCCGAAAGCCCCTGTAAATTACAGGCTCAGAAGTTGAGCCTGTATCGCCCACCTGACACTGGGAAATCAGAAACAATTATTTAATGCCAAATAGTGGCCATTATTGTCGTTTAACATTATAAAGGATCATATATAGATGTTATTTTTTAAATATTATTCCATTTGGCATGCTTTACTGTATCAGCCAGCCAAAATTTTCAAAACCCAAGATTTCCGACCTATAAATAAAGTAAAATTGGTTCCACAAAACAGTAAAAAAAGTTTAAGCTCAAATCAACAGGTATATGTTTATATTTTTATTTTTTATATAGAGAGCAAAAAGAGCTTTTTGTGCCTGTTAAGGAAGTTTACTAGTATTCTTTACCTCATCTTCTTTTCTGAAACCATTTAAGAGATTTCAACTAAACTTGGCAGAAATTTTAGGCAGATGGTCCTTTATCACATTTATGTTTTTGGTGCAGATCGGAAATCCAACATGGTACATGCAGAAAATGCGCTCATGCAAAATAGTCGTTTTCATTCTGAGACTGAACTCTAACGAGTTTCCATCATTACATCTTAACGAAACTTATACAGCAGTAAGGTATAGAAAACAGAAAAATCTCGATTGTTTTTGAGACCTCTAGCTTAAAAGTCAAGGCAACCGTTTCTAAATTTAATATACTACATTTATATTTTTGTACGTAGTGTGGCATTTTTTCATCATTCCTTTTTAATTATGCTTTGATAGTCTTTGCTTGAATATTTACATTTTGTCGGTATTTTCGTTTACTAAATACAATAAATTTAATTTTCCAGTTTATGGATTGAGGCTCACGGAAATTTTGGCCCTCTGGCAATATAAAAATAGGAGATGTGGCATGATTGTCCATGAGAGAGCCACCCACTAAATGACAATAGAATTTAAACTTCTACAGGTTTCATTATGGCCTTCAACAATGAACCAGAGTCCATACCACAACGGAAGCTGTAAAAGGCCCCGAAATACAACATGTGAA
>JARWCS010000004.1:3804207-3816754 GCA_034783895.1 Geukensia demissa
CAAAGGTTCATTTGTTCACCTTTCACATGTCAACATGCTGCGGTCGTATCCTGCTGCGCTTGCGAAGCACCTGAGTTATACACATGTTGATAGCAATAGTAGCTATAGGTTATTATTTAGTTACAGAATGTTTTTCGTATCATGAAGTGCTATTGATTTTGATTAAAACTATACAGTTATTGTTGTTTACACTCCTCACAACAGACAAGCTTTGTATAATTAAAAGTTACTGTATGTACATGGCTCTCTGGGGAATGGAATATTTTATAATTTGAGGCTATAAATTGAAATATTAACTGTAGAATGGGACATCAACAAAAGACATCACTGAATTTTTATTGAAATTAAGAATAAAATAAAGTTTTTAAGTTGAGAGAATCAGGCACTATCAACTTTCATTTAGGCTGTATCCAATGAAATTGTGCATCCTTTTTCAAAAAAAAAAAAAATCACCAAACCTCATATTAGAGTAAAAGCAAAAGCTTAGTGGTTCCAGATATGTCCTTTCATGATGGGAGTGTTTTCTTGTTTGAAAATTAAAAACATTACAATACTTTATTTAAGTTAATATGATATCTGATAATTTTCTGCTATTTTCTGCATTCATAGCATTAACAACTGATATGGGAATAGGAGATGTGGTTTATTTGTCTATCAGACAGCCCATTTAAAAGTATAAATTACAAACATCTATAAGTTTTTCTTCAGGCCTTCAACCAAACTATAAGGTAAGCTATAGAGGGCCTTAAAATAAAATGCAATGACATTCAAATGTAACAGTAATCAGCCATTTGAGATAACAATGTAAAACATGTAACATTAAAAAATAAAAAACATTGAAATCAACTCAACTAGAAGTTGCTGGCTTTTAATGTATGGGGTCTTTAAATATTAATGTAAGCCCTCAAATCCCCCCATGTATGGCATGGTTAAATATTTATGTGAGACCTTAAATCCTCCCAACCCCTACCCACCACTAGTCTGGGACAGTGATACATGTGTTAAAAATGACATAAAAAACCAACTGTATTAGATTTAACTCTTTAAGTGAAGACAATTATAAATAAAACAAGAGATATAAGGATATATCAACTTCAAAGAAGTACCCACTCTTTCTGACAGCTACATCATATTACCAACACATTTGATAATTCACTTGAATTTCTTAAACTAAAACATCAATCAACACATATCAGTCTGGATTTAGTTTAAATATTAATAATAGCAAAGAAAAAATTGTGCAAATGTCAAAATTAAAAGAGATGTTGAAAATGGTTAGTTATAAATAATGATTTTAAGAATATTTATCTTTTGAATCATGATATGTCTAGCCAAGATCTAATTAATACCAAAAATAAGTTTAAATTAGATAACAAATTACATTTATATATAGAATTTTCTATTTGCTAGATAATTGTGTACAGGCAATAAATAACAATATTTTCCCTTGAGAAATAAACATGAATGAATATGGATTTGAGTGCTTCTTTTGTTATGTTTGGATCTTTGTCTTTGAATTTTTTGGTTCTATGATACTGATGAGAGGTTACTCCTTGAAATGTACATATATATATATATAGCATACCCAAAATTTTCCATATTAATTCAACATTGGTAATTTTGTATTTTAACTGCTTCAAGTAGCAATTAGAAGGAATAAAGTGTGCAGTATCCTTAGAAAACCCCTCAAATCCATTTAAATCCCTCAATAAAATATTTTTTTGTTATCTTTTGTTAAAGATTTTACTATCAGATGCTATTTTGTTAATTGTGATGTACTTCTGGTAGTACTGGTTGTAAAACAACATAAAGATAATGAAAAATATTTCAAGCTTGATCTTCATTTATAACATAACTTGATGTGTTCAGTTTTTCTTTGTTGTATACATGTATTGATATTTATATGATATCAGAGGCTTCTGGTAACAAGCAATATCACTAAAATGATAATCTACAGAAAACTGTTCCATAGCTTGTTAATGGAATCAAAATCATGAGGACTTTTAAATATGTTTCAGTTGATATGTTCAGGGGCTGGTGTACAGCAACGCCCACGGGGGCCTGGGTACCTTTCAATGTAATTTTAAAATACATTGACATGGATTTTCAGCAAATTTGTCTCCAGGCAATGCTTTTTATTGGGAAAGTGTATTCTGGGGGCCCTCCTTTTCAGAAAGTCTGGATCTGCTACATGTTACTTCAGGGCTTTGGACTGCTATAAGGATTTCATTGCTGCTGATATCTAGTTACTTAACCAAGGAATTGTGGTTGAAAGACTAAAGTCATCCATCACCTTGATAATTCTTCAATCATCATCATGACTATTGATCTATATGAAATATCCATTTCCCAGTTAATTGATATGACATATTCATTTCACAAATGACGATAAATATCTTCCCACTGTCATAATTACCATTATTAGGTCACCTGGACTCAAAAGCCATGTGAGCTCTTCTCAGCACTTGGGGTCCGTCCTCTGTCTGTCGTCCTCATCCGTCAACAATTTACATTTTTATCTTTTCTGAAACCACTGAGCCAATCTGAACCAAATTTGGTGGAATGGTCCCCTTTCAGAATTTTATCCAAGGTCCCGATTGATCAACCAATATGGCAGCCATTACTAAAAATAGAAAAAATGGGGTGGTTTCTAAAATAACCTCCAAAAACTGTCAAGCCAATTTATGCCAAACTTAGGTGAAATAGTCCTTAGGTGATCTTCTTTCACAATTGTATACGATGACCCCAACTGCAAACCAAGATGGCCGCCTCAACAGAACTTCGTTTAAAAAGGACCCTATGGGAAATTCATTAAAAAATCTTCTCGCCTGGAACTACTTGTTTAATTGGAACCAAACTTTGGTAGAATGGTCACTAGATGAGTCCCTTTCAGAATTGTATCCGATGACCCCACACTCCAACCAAGATGGCCGCAATACCTGAAGTTAGTTTAACATAGGACCATGTGGGAAATTCTTTTAAAATCTTCTTGTCTGGAACTACTTACATAATTGGATCCAAACTTTGGTGGAATGGTCCTAAGATGGGTCCCTTTCAGAATTATATCACATGTCCCCAACCGCCAAGAACTTAAGTTAACATAGGATCTTAAGGGATATTCATTAAAAAAATCTTCTCATTTAGAACTAATTGCTCATTTGAAACCAAACTTTGGTAAAATGGTCCCTTTCAGAATTTTATCTGAGGAAACCATTCACCAACCAAGATGGCCGCCTCAGTCGAACTAAGTTTAACATAAGACCCTATGGGATACTCGTTAAAAATCTGCTTGTCTGGAACTACTTTCTCAATTGGAACCAAACTTTAGTGGAATGGTCCTTAGGTAGGTTCATTTCAGAATTTTATCTGATGACCCCACCTGCCAATCGAGATGGCCGCATCAGCCGAACTTAGTTTAACATAAGACCCTACGGGAAACTAAATCTGCTCGTCTGGAACTACTTGCTCAATTGGAACCAAACTTTAGTGGAAGGGTCCTTAGGTAGGTTTCTTTCAGTATTGTATCCGATGACCTCACAAGCCAAACAAGATGGCTGCCTCAGCCGAACTTACATGTAGTTTTATATATATATATGCATCGAGTATAATGTTACCCTTCCGGCGTACCCGAGCTTGCCGTTCGTTTTATAGGTTATTTTTGCTCAGTGTTTTTTTTTCTGTGTAGTGTTTGGAGCGCTTTTGTTAATTTTCTGTACCTCTTCTTTAAGACGTGGTAAAGAGGACACCAATAAAAATATTTAACCATAAAAAAAAATTAAATTAATATTTCTGCACTTTCAAATGAAAGATTTGTGGTACTTTCACTGCATCCTTCTGTCCGTCTGTCTTGCAGTGCATCACACCTTTTTGTGATAAGAACATTTTAAAAATTTTATAGGAAAGGGTTTCATTTAGTTATATAATGGTTGCATTCACCATGCAATAAGTTGTCCAATAAGCTTTCTGCATTTAAGCCTCACCTGACCTAAAAGTCCATGTGAGCTTTTGCCAGCATTTTGCGCCCATCGTCTGAAACCGCTCAGCCAGTTAAGACTATATTTTGATGGAATCGTCCTTGGTTTGACCTCTACCAATATTTTGTCTGGCATCGGGTGGTATATTTAAAAAAATATTTTCTGAAACTACTGAACCAATTCTAACCAAACTTTTTAATGATCCTCTACCAAAAATGTTGTCCGACATTCCGGTCCGACAACCAAGACGGCCGCGACAACCGAACTTAATTTATCATAGGACCTTAAGGCTCCTATGAGCATCTGGTTTATTTTGGTCCCGATGTTCAAAAGGGTTCAAATTATTTTATAGACGCTTGACTTGACCTCCATTGAGATTTTTAGTTGGAGGGAATAGAATAGTTCAATGTAGCATGTAGATGATCATTGAATAAGAATTTTGAAATTGAACCAGGATTCAAAACGGTTTTTTTGGAAAGTGGTTGCATATACAACCATTTAGCATGTAGATTCCTAGGAAGTTTTCACGAATTTTGTTTGGAGTCCACAAGGAGACCAAAAGCGTTGACTTCCAATTCCAGACATATATTCTAAACTGATTTATGTAGGTTTTCCATGGTTTTAAAGTTTGTAATAGATCGGTTTATATGGTTTTCTCATGTAAAATAGGCATTCTGAGATTCAACTCTTAACATTGGTAAATCTTCCAAAATTCCTTCGGACCCATTTTTATCTTGAATAGAGGAATTGCAATTTAAAAAAATTCAAAACGCCCATTATGGTTCATTTCACAGAATACTCTCAGAAATCGATTTTTTAATATAATACCAAGCCATCATATATATCTAGTCAGAAGAGCAAAGGCAATTTTATGGAATAATTGCCGTGTTCAACATATTACAATATAATACAAGAATACTTTGTGGGAGTGCAGAGTTGGCTGTCATTTGCAATATCTTTTGCCTCCGGTTACATCATTTTTAGAAAAGCAATGTTTCTTAGTAGACAGAAACCCTTAAAACTTTGAAACCAGCACACATTTCTAGGTCTTTTTAGAATGGCATAGTCCGTATACCAGTATACCATAAATATCAAGGTTTATTCGACTTATTTTACTGATATGTTAAGTTGTGGTTTGTTATTTCATAGTCATATAATCGGCAATAAAACATCTTTATGAAAAAAAGGAAATTTTCATATTGAAGAAAAGGTAGTGAATGCTGCAAGTCCAGTGCAGAATACCCATGTGAGAGATCAATAGTGCATAGTTCAAAGAGACAAGACATAAAAGAAAAAAAGAAAACAAAAGGAATAAAGGCTTGGAATCCAAAAGTGGGATCAGGTGCTCATTGTTGTATAACCGGAAAAAGGTCCATAACTAGTTGAGATACACTGATACCATATGGATGAACCAATTCATGATGGCGACCATAGAATTTTGGGAGGGACGATTTCAACCTTGATTGGATGTATCCTTGTTGTAGTAATTTTTGCGAAAACGGCAATGCCCTTTTCAGAAAATCTGTTACTTATAACAGGCACGAGAGTATCGAATCAACTGCGAAGCATGAACCCCGTAGCCAGAGGAATCAGGAATATTACCATAAATATGGGAAGTTTACAATAAGAAAGTAGAATTCATCCCGTTTGTCGTAGATCTTAGAAACAAGTTTACCTTGATGGAATATGTCGAGGAATAAATCTTGATATGAAGCAGATTTTGTTGAGTCTGTGGTCTCCTTAATTTCTAGTTCGCTGGGATATATTTGGTCGAGATGTTCACTGTACGTAGGATTATTCAATTACAAAACATCATTGATATAGCGAAAAGTAAAATTAAACGATCTGGCCAATCTCTTTTTGTTATATCGTAGGAGTACCTGAATGAATTCTGCTTTATACGCGTACAACAACAAGTCGGCTAGTAGGGGCGCATAATTTGTGCCCACTGGAATACCAACGGTCTGGTGAAAACTCAACAAATTCAACAAAAATTTTGTCAATCAGAAAGTCCAGCAGTTTAAGAATATCACCTTCACTGTATTTATAAGCACAAGCGGTGTGTTCTCTTAAAAAGTTAGACATCTTTTTACCTAAAACCAAATATTTATATCTTGTATTTCCATTTTGTTTAACACTGATGTATAAATTTCTTAGTAGTAAATATGGAATCGTGGTATACAGGATTTAGAGGTAAAAGTTTGTATACTTGTACAAAATTTTAAAGATTCGGATTTTTAGGTATTGAAGTACATGTTTCGAATTTTTTAATATCCACATTTGATTAACACCCGCTTGTGGAGTACGCTTTATCACAGTACTTTTGAAAGCCTTCCTTAACTGTCGACAGTATAGTTGCGAGTAATTTAGAAAGAGGATTGGCGGAGCCCCTGGATGCACCCACTATATATCTTTCTTTATATGGACACTTGTGTAGTTTTGGTATCCAGAAGTAAAAAAAGACAGATTCGACTCAAAGCTATTACCATCAAAATTATTCATGTAAATTGATAAGTTCCGAGTAAAATATCTGAGATCCGAAAAGACAAGATAAACCAAAAAAGCTTTGATTCCACGTACTTCAGGAAACTGGTGAAGAAAACTAAACGCCTTCTGTTATGCTCAAGGAATCTTTCGTAGAATTGTTGGCCACAAATCGGGGTTCATGACAATCTGAGAAGAGGAGGACAAAAGGGGCCAAATAAATGTCTAACTGAAGTTGCAAATATTAGATCCTGAACCAGATGAGATATCCTGATACCATAATAATCAATACATGATTTCAAACATAGAATGTTTCACTTTTAATACCAAATCAGAATTTAAAATATTTTGCTCATGAAGCTTTATATGGAAATTTAAATAATCTATAACAATTTTGTGTCAAATGCCTTGGAAAAATTAGAATTTTATTTGGGTTCTTTTCTAGTTTATCCAAAACCCAGAAGTCAAGGAGTTGGAATCTTTATTAGTTTATCCAAAACCAGAAGTAAAGGAGTTAGGATCTTTACTAGTTTATCCAAAACCCGGAAGTCAAGGAGTTGGGATCTTAACAAGTTTATCCAAAACCCAAAAGTCAATGAGTTGGGATCTTTACTAGTGTATCCAAAACCCAGAAGTCAAGGATTTGAGATCTTTACTAGTTTATCCAAAACCCAGAAGTCAAGGGGTTGGGATTTTTACTAGTTTATCCAAAACCCAGAAATCAAGGAGTTGGGATCTTTACTAGTTTATCCAAAACCCAGAAGTCAAGGAGTTGGGAACTTTACTAGTTTATCCAAAACCCAGAAGTCAAGGAGTTGGGATCTTTACTAGTTTATCCAAAACCAGAAGTCAAGGAGTTGGGAACTTTACTAGTTTATCCAAAACCCAGAAGTCAAGGAGTTGGAATCTTTACTAGTTTATCCAAAACCAAGAAGTCAAGGAGTTGGAATCTTTACTAGTTTATCCAAAACCAGACGTCAAGGAGTTGGGAACTTTACTAGTTTATCCAAAACAAAGAAGTCAAGGAGTTGGGATCTTTACTAGTTTATCCAAAACCCAGAAGTAAAGGGGCTGGAATCTGAATTATTTTATCCATTACACAAAAGTCAATGAGTTGGGATCTGAAACATTCTGATATGTTTAATAATTTCAGATATTTTAGTGACAAATAATGACTCTTTATGAAAGAAAGATTTATTGCACCTAAATTTGCACTATAAACATATATGTTATATCCATAAAACTTAAAAGAAACAAGTTCATTTAAGTACCTATATTAATTTCTCAGAACAGTGTAAGATCAGTAAGTATACAGTTTATCTATAAAATGGCTATATGTGTATATTGGTGCACATATTATTTTTATTTAAAGAAAGAATATATGTGTGTTAACTGGTTAAATTTTTTAGATGAAAAATATTTTGACTTCATTTTCAATTGTTTTAATCGAAAAACTGGACCCAGCTTCCACCTTTTATCGAAAATTTATGAAAATGAACAGATTTATATTAATAACAGAAAAATATGGGTCCTATGTACTTCTTTAAAGAAGTTTTACAGGAAATTAACCAATGCTGGAGTGTGTAATAATTATTTAATCTTAAAGTTCCAGATAATTTTTAGTATTTATTCTTATTCCATTTGTGTAAATTTGGTGCATGTAGGTAATTTTCAAAAAGATCTGAAAGTCCTCCAGGATAGGTTTCACTGGCAACAAAAAATTACAAATAACAACATATTTTGATAAGAATCGTTTGAAACAATTAAACAAATAAAGTTTTATATCAAAGTGCAAGAAAATGATAAAAATATAACCAAAATCTTGTGGTTTTAAACCGTTGGTATCCATATAAAAATCAAAATGTTTATAAAAATTTTGATACGAAGGATCTTCGCAGCCTTACGAGAATTTTTATCAGATATAATCCATTCATAAACTTTTTGGTTTAGAGGGTCCTTCTTATTGGTGTTTTGCAGAAAAGGCTTCAAATGACCTCATATCACGTAGAAATATTCTTGTAAGCTAGACTTTTACAGGGTCGTAAAAAATAACAGACTAAATGTTCCTTAATCTTTTAAAAGTATTGAAAAAATTATTTTGGTAATATGTTGCTCATGTTTATATATAAATATGAAGTTGTCAAAACGGTAGTTATTGTTTACAATTTTTGTAAAAACACTGTTAACCTTTAACCAAGTGTAACTACATTTTAATGCTAGCTGATAGACCAGTAACCAAGCATATCTGAAATATTTATTGAACCAAAAACTATTTTAATCTTGTAATGCTTCATCCTAAATTGACCTTTCAGGGATTGACGATAACCTAGATTAGAAAGAATTCCAAGACAGATGTCTATGGCGCAACAGAAAGTGCATACCCTTCCGAAGCACCTGACATGCATCTGTTTTGGAAAGACAAAGCTTCTGTTCTTTTTTATTTGTTTTTTTTATCTCGAGTTTGGCGTTTGTTGGTGGATTTTGCACTTCGGATCTCTAATACAGGTATTATACTCTCGTCCGTAACGAGAAAAACCAAAGATTTCACGTTGGAGTGGATTCAAACAGCATTCAAATAATTGGAGTGGTCGTCCGTTTATTTCCCCCAGGGATTTGATCGAACCATTACTGGGAAATTCTCTGCCTCAAATAAATAATAAAGAAATAATCGAAACTAGGACACGATACGAAATATCTGTCACATTGTCACATTCAATCATTTCGACAATTTCCGACTGGTAAGAAACAAGTCTTCATTGTAAATCTTCAGAAAAAAGCACTGACACGCAAAGACAAGAGTCGCACCATATGACTCATCTTCTTATATACTGGGGATCAGTCATTGTGATGTTTATCAGCAAAGATGACAAGGGAAAGAAAAAGTAGATAACAATCAGTGCTCAGGGCAAAACAGTTTGATCTTGTTAGCCAAGTGGGTGGTTCCATTTAAACAGTTTTATAAAATTTGAAAACTATTTCATTTGGTGTTCACAAGTTTAAAAACGTTTTGGTAAAAACATCTGGCTTTAGCAAAACTTAATATTTGTCCAGACATGCTTTGAAAAGTAAAATTAACAGATACGTTTGCTTTATTCTATACTCAACTTACATACAGACATGTTTGTTTGTTGTAATTTTGTAAAATTATTTGGTTTAAGTATAACAAAGTATTATTTCTCTAATTCATTAGGAATATTCACACCTCTCAATTAATAACAGCACTGTGTCCGCGGTAGAGAAAATTGATCCATAGCGGTACTATATCGTAAGGAAAAATTATTCTTAGTTCGACACGGCACTGTAGGAAAAATGATTCATAACGGCAATGTACAGTAGGCAAAAATACTGCACGATAGGAGAAAATGATTCATAACGGCACTGCAGAAACATCACCATCAGTTTGCTGACGATTTTGAAATGATAAAGAATACTTCGAATTAAAATTCAGCAAAGTACAGAAACAAAATCTGACGTTGTTCGTATTTTTATTGTCTTGATAGTTCGATTTTCAAATTTCTCGCCCACTCAAGAAACTACGAATATTATACTAACGTTGTAAGGTTCTCTATTACTAACCTAATTTTTCTGGGAGCAATTTGTAAATAAGTATTTCTTATGTTTTACCTTTATGAAATTGAAAGGAGATGTAGAATAGAGCCCCCTTTTGCCGATTAAGCATACGATATATTAGATATCAATCTAAGAAACCCCATAAAACTGTAAAAATAAAACACAATAAAAGTTAAAATTATAAAAAGACTACGTGTATAACATATGTCTCAGGGCGGTTGTATAACACAGTGATGCAAGAGAACAAACATTAATACCTGTCTCATTTCACGGTTCATGCTAACATTAATACCTGTCTCATTTCACGGTTCATACAAACATCAGAGAATCAACAAATAATAAAAAAATCTTAATTACATTTAAAAGATTCTTCTTGGTGATGAGGTAAATGGGTTCCCAATCAACTTGCAGCTGATAATAACATTACATCCTTTCAGCATGTCGAACGTTCCCGTCAAAAGTTTTGACAAGATATGAAAAAACTCTAGTTGCCAGTTTAAGTAACACACCAGAAACATATCATAACGTGTGTTTTACCTTCAGAGAATATGTTCTTCCATTCATTTTGACAGACAATTACCTATTAACATTCTGTTTTAACATGTTCGTTGTAAGATAGTTATATGTTGCTGTTCCAGGTGATGCAGCAGTTATCAGGTATGACGATGTTACAACAGTCAATGTTATTATGACTACATATTGAGTAGCTGATCGCTTTAATTAAGATGTAGAAATAATATATCCATTGAAAAAAAACTTGTTTTCACTGGGTTAATGTTGCCAAAGCTGTTCTGTGAGATGGTTATCTATCGTTTTATTTTGTTGGCCATGGTCTTGCTTGACCAAAAAATTTCCATTTGCCCCTACGGACTCTTCAAATTCTTTATACGCGTAGTGTCATCGAATAATAGTAAATAAAAATAAAAATAAATCCGCAGAGTTATCATAATTTTATAGAGTTTCCCTGTCTATAATGTTTATAGGTAACAAAGGAATTGATCGAGGATTACAGTCACAGCTTGCAGGAAATACCCCCATGTTCAATCTAACCATTTTGTTTAAAAAAATTCCTTTTCTGTCCGGTGTGCTTGATAAAAAAAAATTAGCCTGTGGAACGTTGCTTTAACATCTATGATTTGTTTTTGAATAAAGACTTTAGCATTAAAAACTTGAATAATCCATTCAAAAGCAAAATGACAAATACAAGAATTCTTGAACTGTTTCTAAAAATAGTTATTTACTATTGTAAAACAATTTAATGTACTGTTTTCATTCTGGATATTTATGCTATATATAAAGCAATTCCACGTGCCGTTTCTTTAAAAAAAAGTTATTTTACACTATTACAATATAGGAGAACAATTAATATCAATTTATCTTTTGTTCTTTTTTCATTTTGAATCCACCGAAATTCGTGTAAGTCTTTAATTTCAATATGGGGCTAGTCTTCATATTCTAGGTAAGATTAAAATAATGAACACATAAAATATATAAATAACATCTGAGTCAGTTAAATTAGTTATTGCCTTAAACATGTTCGCAGATTCAAAATTTTCTCGAGAAAGAAGAACTTAAATACAACCAATACAATAAGATAGGAATGTATTGCAGAAAAAACTCATTTGAACTAAAAATCCATTAAAATTGGAAATTTAAAATTTCAGATATAGAAATTATTTAAAATGATTGTACCTAATGCCACCAAGATTTGTTCAAATCTAAAATTGAAAATATAACAATGTAAGACACTTATGAGAAGTAACTTAGTACATCTTCAGTTGTTAGACACTATTATCACTGTTCTAAAATCATATTCCACACCCAATACAAACAATTATTTATAATACTTTTCTTGATAATATATGTTACACGGCAATGAAGGGAACTAATTATAGGGCAGAAAAGTCAACTAACACTTCGTATTCCATTTTCAAAGGACTACTCAACATTATAACACAAGAAGATTTTCATACCACAAAGTTTAGGTCAAATTGCTCACTGTGATCAACAAAAAGATACATTAAATGTTGTCACTGGGTACAATACAGTCTGTTAAGATGGTATGTTCACGCTGGCAAGCAAGACCATTAATACTTGATAGATTTAACCTCTGTATTCGAGGACCTCTTCACATACACCTTTGTTGGGTATTCTCTACTGAGGAGTGCATTAGTTCTAGACGAAATGTACACCTGATAATACTATACCAACTTACCCATCTTTGACAATTGCATATGAAAAGAGCAAATACATTTGAAGTCCTTCTTATTTCCTTTAAGTGAAAATGCATTGGAAAGATAAAAGAAAAAATTGTAAATTTTATAACCTGATACAAAAGAGACACAATAGGTTTAACGAACGAGTATTATATATCGAAACCGCTTCCCACAGAAGTGCCATAGAATAATAGACACATGGTATCTCCATCCTGAAGGCACTGTTCATTCAAAAGGGGCCTCCCTAATTATGGGATATGTATAAATACATAACCATACTGTCTGTGTTCGAAACGAGTAGCT
>JARWCS010000004.1:3820244-3836221 GCA_034783895.1 Geukensia demissa
GATCATTTTGAAATTTCCAGCGCTATGCTTTTGTCCAGTAGCTTCATCACGAGCATCAATGCAGGTCAATTTTTAATCTGTATTCTTTGCTGTTTTGTAACAATGGAAGGGAATTAACCATCGTTTCTGGTGATCTATCGGTTTGTTTTATAACAAGGGAAGGGAATTAACCGGCGTTTCTAGTGCTCTATCGGTTTAAAGGGAATTAACCGTCGTTTCTGGTGCTCTACCGTTTTGTTTTGTGAAAACGGAAAGGAAGTAACCGTCGTTTATGGTGTTCTATCGGTTTATTGTTCTTTTTACTAAGCTGTTGTGATCACAGTTTGATTCTGTTTGGTTTATAGTCCGGATGAATGCCTTCCGTTTTTATTTCCCGTCGGAAATTTAGTTGTTTGGTCTGTGCGTCCGTCCGTACGTCCGTCCCATGATGTTAAGGATCAGATTTTACTGGTGAGGTATATGCCAGTAAGCTGGAATGGATTTTAACCATGTTTACATACCGAGTTATTCATGCGTTAAATATAAAATATATGTCAAAGTCAGCATCCGAAGCATGCATTGTAGTTGTCATCTATAGATGCATCATGTATACCAATATGGTTAATGAGATACGGAGGAAGGTTTTGGAAATCCTTGTAAGCAATGTAAATAAACATTCACAGAGTAAATTAAAAAAAATATATTCATACCCTAGGTTTGCTGTGATCAACCGTGTTGTATAAATGTCAAAAAACTTTCGCGCGCTTACGCGCCCATTGCGCCGAAAAATCCTTCTAACCACCCTCCCCGAAAACCAAATAGTCGTCGCCTTAATCGAACGTACATGACTGTGATAAACGGATAATAGAATGTCAGGAAGTAGAAGGTGACATCCACAATTGTTTTGGACATAAAGATATTTATCCCAATTCTTTACAAATAAAAACTGCATCTTGATTGATTTGAAAGGCTGCATCCGATATTATCTGAAGTAAAGACCAAAGCTTTTTAAATGTGTTTTACCCAGTTTCTAATAAATTGTGTTCAATGGTGTAACAGTCAATTGTAGTTGCAATCTTTAGTGTTAATCTATATGTGTTATTTTATAAATAACCAAAAAGAATCATTTAAAAATACTTTAACGTTAACTGGGTAATTCAGTATCTGCAGGATAATGTTACACTTTTTCACAATTTTTCACCTTTCTTTGTAGATGCTTACAAAAAATGCTTGTAGTATTTTTTGTTGCATTTATCAAAAGAATCATTTATCAAATTTAAAAAATTGGAGTGTGGCCATCTTTTCAGGTAACTGTAAGAGGTTGGCCATAACACTTTTAGCTCATTTTGTTAACTTTCTCTGGCTAAATAAAAAAAAAGAAACTCCATCAAAATCAAAGAACAAATCGATAAATTACATCAATTAATAATAAGAAATACACATTTGTATCGATCCCCCAACCACCTCCAAAAACAATCGTTAATATCATACGAGAACTATACCTGTCTACAGAAGTCAAAGCCAAAGCCGACTACAACAGAATCATACCATAATACGACCGCATTTTTTTTTTTGCGTATGTAACATAAGTCAATTAAAATCATGTTTATATAATCTTTTTTACTGATCTCTGTATCAAACAGTCATGCTTTGTCCAACTATTTGTTTTTCATGTTCAGATATTGGTAATCATATTTCAAATTTTAATATTTAAGCTCGTGGTGTTCTTCTATTATGTAAAAAAATTGCAGGGAAGAATTTGGAAACTCAACATGTAAGATTTTAAGAAACATCGAACAATATTGGTTTCAGATTGTTATACATTTCATCCACATTTGGTAAAACTAATGTGCATGTATACTTACAATTCCTCGGAACAGTTATTAGGACGCTCCATGCGGTACCCACTCTGGAGGTGTTCTAGTAAATCCTTGGGGTCTATAGTTGGATAAGGTGTGCCACCGAGAGTTACTATCTCAAACAATACAATGCCAAACGACCATCTGAAAACAAAAGTTCAATAGCTTGTTCAGAACACAAAATCAGACACTGTCGAGTATAATACAAACTTTCCGTTACTAAGGCAACATGATATAAATATGACAATCTTCATTTTTTCAGGAATCTAAAAGAAAATCAAAAGTAAGTACTGACATTTATTTTGTGTGGTATAAATACCCCACAAAGTGTTCTACAATTTCTACACTGACAGTGAATTTACAAACTAATAATACTGGAAAACAGTATAATCCATTACACTAAGAACCGTATCAGATTTTTACAGATATCCTTGAAAAACAACAAAAAACCTGTAAAGAGAATGTAATTCAATGGTTAAAAAGGGTTATTCCAAAGAAAAAAGAATTAAGGGCAGTGTATTACAATAAATTTTGCTAAACAATTTTGAAACATTTATTCTTGTACGAATCTGAAACCTATGCATCGAACAATCCAAATATAGGTTACTGGTAATCCTTTCTATATTTCAAGACGTTACAACTCATGCCGCGTCTAAGAAATATCGAACGGCGAGCTGTACAAAATACAAAATTATCAATGTTGAATAAATATGGAATATTCTGGATATGTTATATGTACATTTCAAGGAATAACCTGTCAACGGTAGCATTAGAACCGAAACATAGGAAGTCAAAGATCCAAACACAGCAAAACAATTAAGCACTCAAATCCAAACAAATCGAAATGGGAAGCCAAATCCGACGGCAGGGACAACTAATAAGTGCAATTTCCGTATTTTCATTGTTTTAGAAAATGCAGTAAATTTCTGTAAAACATTGTTTGATAAATTTCATCTCAGACAATTCTGACAACTGGACTGGTGAATTTCCTCGGGTACATGATCCATAAGCAGAGGCATCGACCCAACGCTTTTAATAGTTGATATTTCATTTCAGGATCAGTGATGATATCACATCCAGTGATTGAATACGTCAGTTGGCGTATGTTTGAAGACAGAATTCAATAACAGGACTAATTCTGTAAAAGATGGAATACAAACAATGTAATAAACTATCCATCCATCAAATGGGTGTGAACTTCAAAAATTGATATACTGCATCAGATACACTTATATTTTGACACAACTGGGTCGATACCTCTGCTGGTGGACCGGAGTCCCTGGGGGTATTTACAAGCCCAATTGTCAGACTGTCAATAAATGTTCAACCTAAAATTTCTGTATTTGTTCAAATTCTTTACCACTGAACATACGGTATTGCAGTGAGTAGTTGTCCCTGCCGTTGGATTTGGCTTTTTATTTCGGTTTGTTTGGATTTGAGGACTCCTTTTACTATGTTTTGATCCGAACTTGCAATGTTTTAATTCTAATGCTACTGATAAGGTTACTCCTTCCATACTTATGCACGATTATAAACTTGTATTTTATCCCACCATTGGGTGTTAACAGTGTTCGGAGTTTCTTTCAATTCAACTCATTATAATTAAAAATATATTGACAGACATGTCTCACCTGCCAAAACCCTTTTCACTCCATTATAGTATACTAATGTGTTAAAATTGATAAAACCAAACGGATTGTCGATGGTGAAAATCGATATCCGCGAAAGACAGGCAAAAAAAAAACCCAATTGTTTAATATAACATAGGACAAACGTTTTTCCAATTAAAAAATTAAAATGACTGGTAATGGATAATTCTAGATTTTTTTCAAACAAAATGTTGACTAATGATCCTTAGAATAAAGGTGTAGGAGTATTGAGAAGCCAGACAAGCATGTCTTGTAGCCACATAAAACAACTCCTTCACACAACTCTAATTTATTTTCTTGATTACGGAATCATGGATAATATATTATTTCGCTTACGAATGAACACACACAAATGTCAATCTTTCGATCTGTACCTTTCTGTTAACTTGATCGATATTAATTAAAAGAAAAAGGGGAGTGCTTGTTAATTGTTTTTCTTTAGAATAATCTAAATATTTTTTAACAACGAGGAAAATATAAAAGTAGTGACTTAACAGTACTAAACCATGAATGCATCCCAAAAGTACGGGGTTCTCGCAGAACAAAGGAAAAATGCATGTGTTAATAGGTGATTAATAGCTTAAATTAATAGATTAATAGCTTGAATACCTGAACCTGATATAACCAAAGGAAGCATTTTTTTTTCTATAATTAAAAAATGAATTGGTTTCAATTTCCTTAGAGGTAAAATTTGCAGCAAACCCATTTTATCCTTAATAATATCATGATAAAACCCTATCCACTAGTTCATACTATGGTAACAAGTTAATATTGTCATACAATTTAGACATTAAATAATACAATACTCAGTAAAATATTAGCATATTTAGATGTATTTTGTTAATAAGGACAATTAACCTGATTATTTCATTGGTATTTAAAGTCAACAGTGGGTGTTTCCGTAAATTTCTGTAACTATGGCATATATGACACTCACAAAAACTTTATTATATGAAAAGTGTCAACAATAATCAACAAAAAATTATGTGTTTATACATCGAATAAATAATAATAATAATAATAATAATAACGAAAAACCAAACAAGCAAATTACAATTTGCTAATAAAAGATAAACTGACTGCCAACATATTCTTCAAAACGTGACGGCTCGCATATTCTTAAATGCAAATTTTCTTCAAATGATAGTTGGAAATTAACGTTTTAAATACAACAAATGCACAGATGCTAAAGCAGTGTCCTAGGTTTAGATCCAAACTTTAAATACAGTATCATAGACTTTAATCTAATATCTAAACTTTAATACAGTATCCCAGGCTTAAATTCAAACGTGTAATGCAATTTCCTGGGCAGAATACAAACTTTTAATGAGCTATCCTAGGCTTGAATCTTAACTTTCAATGCAGTATCCAAGACTTGAATCCCAACTTTTAATGCAGTATCCTAGGTTTGAATCAAAACTTTTAATTCGCAGGATTGAATCCAAACTTTAAGTGCAGTATCCAAGACTTGAATCCAAACTTTTAATTCAACATCCCAGGTTTGAATCCAAACTTTTAATGCAGTATCCAAGACTTGAATCCAAACTTTTAATGCAGTATCCTAGGTTTTAATCCAAACTTTTAATGCAGTATCCTAGGTTTGAATCCAAACTTTTAATGCAGTATCCTAGGTTTGAAGCTTTAATGCAGTATCCTAGTTTGAATCCAAACTTTTAATGTAGTATCCTAGGTTTGAATCCAAACATTTAATGCAGTATCCTAGGTTTGAAGCTTTAATGTAGTGTCCATGAATGTAACTAGAATTTCACAAAGTTTGACTGATTTCCCCACTGCACCAGGCGAGTACGATGAAGGTAAATCCAGATAAGTGCTAAACACGCTGTTAAATTTGGCTTTTTATGTGTTATAAACGTATTTATATGTTACTTTCTGGCATATATTCCATATACTTTCTTAATAATTTCTAACTTTTAATGCAGCATCCCCGCCTTAAATCCAAACTTTTAGGTTTGTATCCAAACTGTTAATGAAGTATCGTTGGTTTGAATCCAAACTTTTAATTCACATCCAAAGCTTGAATCCAAACTTTTAATGCAGTATCCTAGGTTTGAATCAAAACTTTTAATTCACATCTAAAGCTTGAATCCAAACTTTTAATGCAGTATCCTAGGTTTGAATCCAGACTTTAATGTAGTATTTTAGTTTAAATCCAAACTTTTATTGAAGTATCATACGCTTGAATCCAGACTTTAATGTAGTATCATAGTTTAAATCCAAACTTTTAATGAAGTACATGTATCATACTCTTGAATCCATACTGTGAATGCAGTATCCTAGGCTTGAATCCAGATTTTAATGTAGTATCATAGTTTAAATCCAAACTTTTAATGAAGTATCATACGCTTATACGCTTGAATTCACACTGTGAATGCAGTATCCTAGGCTTGAATCCAGACTTTAAATGCAGCATCCTAGGTTGAAACCCAAACTCTAGTGTAGTATCATCGGTTTAAATCAAAACTTTTAATGAAGTATCCTAGTCTTGAATCCAAACTTTTATTGCAGTATTCAAGGCTTATTCGAACTTACAATACAGTACCCTGGGCCTTATTCCAAACTTAAATGTAGTATCCTGGGCTTGAATCCAAACTGTAAATGCAGCATCTAACTTTTAATGTAGTATCCTAGGCTTAAATTCAAATTGTTAATACAGTATCCCTTTAAATGCCGTATCGTAGGCTTGAATCCAACCTTTTATAGCAAGTTCTCACAAGTAAAGGATATTCCTAGAGAGTTTTGAAAACAGAAGGCCGTTTTAAACCGAAAAGTTAACAATAAACACCAAGCATACAAAAACTTTGAAAAATAGTAGACCTTGGGTGTATATCACCCGGGTCAGTATAATCTCTGAAAAATATCGGCTGAAGATGATACATATTGATCAAGAAGATGACTTTTTTTATCAGAGACATAAATGCATAAGGTCATTTTATTACATGTTTCTGTTTTCATGGGGTATGATCAGGCTATTATAGATTAAACATACTTTTAATACCACTCCTCTTCTCTTGAAGTATAAAAATACATGGTGCTGCATCCTTAATATAAAACTAGATCACATAATCAAATCCTTGCATATTTTGTTGATATTACACGGCAATTTGACGTGAAATTCATTTATAAACCAAATTTAAATCCTGAAATTTTAAGTTGTTTGCGGACGACCGAACATCTTTAAAAAATAATTCACTGTTTACATTATTATTTATGAATCAGGAATAAGGGGATAAAGACTATCATACTAGAAATCCTAGACTTTCTGTTGGCATAAAGGCAGGCAGGTATAAACTAACAATTGGAAATATTTGTAATTTTACATCTTATTTACTTAAAAATCTAAGTAAAAACTTTAGTGGCTTCATGATGCTGTAACTTTAAAATCGTTTTTGCTACATTACAAGGTATGGGACTTATTTTGCCATATATCCAACAATAGATCGGACGGCAGATCATTCGGCTTGCGATAAAACGTGCGATTGTTTCATTTGTCATATTAAAATACGAACCTTTGTTTACGCTCAACCAGTATTAAAATCAAATATGTTCTACAAAGTAGACAAAAATATAAAATAAATATGCTTTGTTAGCATTTTCCATCGAACGTTTCTTTTTAATTTGATAAATTTCTTTGCAAAAAATTATGCAGGTGTTGGACAATTTAAACTGAGTTAGACTGATACGTTTTACTTGTAAGAAATGTAAATGACATTTCAATGTTTTATCTACCCAAGGTATCAACACATCAACTATAGTTTACTAATAAAAGCAGCGAAGGTGGAGTATAATGTTAAAAGAGTGACATGGTTGCGCAGTAATTGATTGGCGGGAAAACCACCTAACTACCCGTTTATGTGGACAACTAAACTCAATGAAGGAATTTAGGATATTCTAACAGGTGCGTGAAGCGCAGGTGACATTTAATGATTTTCTCTAAAATTATGCATTTACTTAAGAGATAAACTTCTAAAGAACAAAGGTATTACTGACTCAATGTTTATACAAATGAAAGTGATAGTCTTGGAATTGAAACTATCTGATCATTTGTTTGTAAAGAAAAGGAGTATATGATAGTACGAAGGGCTAATTCTTTTGTAAACTTCTAGAGATACGTTAAAATAAATTCACTTAAACCTTGACAAATATTGATGTCAATCTCAATGTAATGAAACAAACTCAAAAAAGAAAACCTAAACACAATTAACATATAAATAAATCATGCTTAAAGGTGAAATGACAATCGTTTATTAAAGCATTTATTTTTCATAATATGAATGTAAATATTGGATAATCACAGTTTAACGACAAAATCCATACGGTATATAGAATGTTTACCACAAAAGACATCATTAAATACCGGCAGTACATAACAAAATGTAAAATATGGTCTCATTTATCTTACATCGTATCAATTCTAATTACAAATTCAAACACTGTCCTAGGAATTTAAAGAAGATTATATTAAGTCAAATTAAACTATGAATAAGTTGGAGATTACTCACAAAACTCTCCTTGTACAAATTCTTGACAACAAACTTTGGTACTGAGATATACATTATGAAGTTAGCTAATAAAAGCAGAAAACTGTTCGGCTTTTTGTGATAAAGATCATTACAATGAATACAAAAAAGACAATAATCTCATGGTTAAAAAAGACTGCATGTTTACACAAGAATTTGTTTGAGTGCTTACTTTCTTTAGTAAAAACGCAAATAATTAATATCACGTATTATTTTTCAAATAAAATCTAACCAAATGTTCTTGTTCCTTAGTTACACTGAGCTTTAAATCATCAAAATAAAATTTATGTAGAAAGAATCTTTTTAGACTTTCTAAAAAATATCTATATTTAAAGACCGATAGTTTGTCATAGTAAAAACAATAAATATTTACCGCATTTACAACCAAGCCGCAAATGTTTTAATGTCAAATGATTTGATAGTCCTTGTTAGGAAAAACTTTGATAGAAATTTTGTCAAATTGCAGAAAAACAATAACAATTACCCTTCGTCGAATCAGTCTAGTATCGATACCGTGTTATTTTTCTAGATATTTCAGCTGGCAAGATGTGGTATTTTTATACTATTAATTTTGAAATTAGATCGAAGATATACAGATGTATTTATTGAATAAAATGGCTTGACCGGTGCAAAATATCCATTCACAGATGACGATGGATATCCCAACTATGAATCATATACTGCTTGTTACTAACATCGATTGTGATTAAATACCAGCTTTGCCTATCGAGTAACCTGACGGGTGAAACTAGTAGAACAGGAGTTACTTATCCTTTGGGAGCACCTGAACTGACCCTTGTTTTGTAGGGTTCAATTGTCACTCCAACTTTAGTATTCAGTGTAGCGTTTTGTGTTCTGTGTTTGTCTTTCGTTTCATTTATTGGCCACGGTCTTGCCGGTCTTTGACTTAATGATTTCTATCTGCCCTTTTGGTATCCTCGAATTTTTTTTTTTTTTTTTTTTTTTTTTTTTTTTTTTTTTTTTTTTTTTTGGCTTAAAATACTTGAAATTAAATTTGTGCATAATTTACTATCGATAAGAATATTGCATAATCTGTACTCATTCTATAAATGAAAAATGCATATTTATTCCGCTCGGATCAACCATTTTTTCCGTCTCAGAACACTTCTACACAGATAATTAGCCTAGTCATCCCTTAGAAAACTACAGAGAAGACAATAGGTGATTAAATCGTTTCATCTGAAAGTTTACCTTTACAAAGTTTTTTTTCAAAATATTTGAGAGAAATTTTAGCATTTTGTTACATGTGCACAACTTACATACAAATTAAACTCTGTTATAATAATTCTGGCAGTCTGGTACTAAAATTCTTACCCTTGTATCGTCAACTGTTTAGTTTAGTTATTTAGAGTTTTCTGTTTTCTAAGTAACATGTTCGTTCTTTAGTAACTTCATCAATACTTCCGATTTTTCAACGATAAACAAAGCAGAGCTAGCTTTGACTGAAATTTGTTTTCCGAATATTTCATCGGATACCTGCCGAATAAAATTGTCTACAGATTGGCGATACTAAAGCCAGTAATACTACTAGAATTTTACAGTTCTATAATAATATCAATCTGAGGGCACCATATATCAATAATTATTACTCAAGATAAGAATAATTGAAAATCATTTCTTTGGCAAATACTTTACAAAAACCAGATAATAAACAGCTGATTTATGATAACAACAGAAGAAATTACATAAAACAACGTCTTTTATCTTCTTTTCTATTCAAACAAAAGACAAGAAAAAGAATTTATAGATTTATACTAACATTAAATCCAAAGACGCTCTGACATATTTATGCATATTCATTCTGACTAAATAAATTATGGTACTGCATCCATGCATGACGTGCTCTTTAGAATGTCTGAAGAATTTTCTCAAAACTTAAGTAGATCAACGCACATTTAGAAAAAAAAAGTTTGACCTCAAGGGATTTTTTCTAAGCTTTGACTGGAATCGGTTGTAAACCAAATTGAAAGATATCAAAATGATAGACGCAAATAGTTACATCTGAGGACAGACAAAACAATGACCCAAAAGGAAACAAAAACTGAACACAAAAATCTGTTTTCAAAACACTATACAAAACGCTTGAGCAACACGAACCTTGTGCTCAGGTGTTCTGGAAGACTCTTGCTCAACTTAAGGCACCCCTCATGTTACTCGTTATCAAACCTGATAGCGAGACACAATCGGTGGAATTCGGAACCAGTATAACAACTGAATTTAGATACGACAGTTGGAAGATATTCATTGTCAATTGAAAAATGGGTATTAAGTATTTGTCAATCAAGCCATGGTGGCGTCAGGAAAAAAATTCAGAACTTTCCCGAGAATTGCTTGATTCAGTCGCTTGTATGCCAGAAGCAACTCTTTAAAATCATGATAGGAAGCACGTCCTGGAGTACAGTATCAAGTAAGAGATGAGTACTCCATATTCAGGTGTAGTTGGAATGTAGCTACACATGAATGGAAAGTTAAGAATCGGAAAATCAAAGTAATATCCTTGCCGTTTTGTTTTTAATTCCTTCTTTCTGTAAGTTTCAGGTCACATTCGATCATAGAAGAGTAACGGGGAAACAATTGAGAAATTTCAGGGAAATACATTTCATTTAATCGCACGGAAATGCTAGACGTTACCAACGAAACAACTACAAATTCGGTAAATCTTCTTAGGTATTCTGAACTTTAACCATTTTTAAACATCGTATTTTTAAAATAAAGTACTACAGTTTGGATATTATTGTATACATGTAGTTTCTTGATCACACATAGGAATGCAACATTGATTTTATATAAAAACATGCATGTTAACCTTAATCCATAAAAGCGCTGTTTCAAACTGAAATGAATCCCGGTGAAATACTAATCTCTTACAATCAAACATCAAACAAATAAATCTAAATTGCCATGAAGATGCAGTGATTTTCAAATACTCCAAAAGCTCAATATCTTCAAACTTCAAACGAATGGTTTTAATCCCCGTGCTATCAATAAAACAAAAATTGTGTAAAATCTATCCGTGGAAAGAAATATTATTGTCCCTTATATCTTAAATGATCTTATCGTATATTACGTGAATCTATTAAACCATTCAGGATTAAAAATTAGTTTTAGAAACAGTAAACGTCTTAAATAAATTAGTTGGATATAATTACATCAAAGTAAGTTCTTGTGTTAATCAAATACTTTATCAATTCAGAGAAAGTCAGTTTCCACATTTCTCCCTAAAATGCATTGGCATTTAATTTTGCCTGTAAGTCAGCGTTTATTGTAATTAAAATTGAATCTTAACATCTATCTTCCAGACTCGGAGAGTTGACCTTGTTTGGATGGGAAAACCTTCATATCTGAAATCTTAACTTTCTTGCTAATAAAATGTCCGTCTGATGTGATATTGTATTTAACAGGCCAATGAAGTTACAGATACCAATGATACATGATTTACCACCATTATTTTCTACTGTTTAAGAAAGTTTTGACTAACCATTGACTTTGACTAGGAGTAACACAACGTTTGTCACTAGTAGAGCAGATGTTGCTTACCCTTCTAAAGCACCTGAGCTTGTCTTAAGTTTTAAAGGTTCGTGCTGCACACAAGGCATCTATTATTGGTTTGTCTTTTGGCGGTTTTGCTTGCTCTTTTGTATCTTCGTTTTTGTAATGCCTTACAGAAATAATTTTACGTCTTTAAAAGCTTGCAACAGTTTATGAAATATTTTTTTTAATTTTGATCTGCAGTCTTGTTGCAATTTATAATGTTTAAGGACAAAAATGACATCATAAAATGCTGACGGAAACATTTTTTTTATTTCTGTTCCACAGTATGAGGGTCAAGTTTAATTCAATACATACTGTATAAAACATATGGTATTTTGAATACTTACGGTAAAATCTCAGTGAATTATAGAATCAAATACTTAATTGAACAAATTTCCATAATGATAACTATTCACAAAAACAATTTAAATATAGCTCTGCACTTCTATTTCTATTGATATGTAATGATCTGGAAAACATTTGCAAATCGCTTCCAATTTTGTCTATTGGTATTATTTAAAATATACAATTGCAAATAAACTGTTTGGCCTCTGAGTTTTTTACCATTAAATGTAAAGATTTATAGTTTTCATTACATAACCCAATATTTATATCACCAGTTTCTAAAAGTTATAAAAGTCTGATGCTAAATAAAACTAATGGTGTATGTAGTGTCACTTTAAAAGAACAATATTGTATCGTTCGCAAATACCACAAAAATATTAAATATACATATAATTTATGAATTTGTGAAATAAAATTTTCAAATTTAATATATTGAGGATTATAATTTGTTACATCTGGCACTTTATATAATTTTTAGCACATCTATAAAATATTCAAAATGTAGAGAATATTATGTTTCACAGATGGATATTCCCATGATTGTTAGAAAAGGTAACTGGGTGTGTTATCTCTTTATTATTAAGATGTGGGTAACTGACACATACTTTTAGTAATTTACACTTGTTAACTATTTATCAACCGTTTAAAGTACCAGAGGCTCAAATGTGCATATATCGCTCACCTAATACAACAGTGGTGTTAATTATTGATATTTTTTAATAACACAGACAGAGCTAAAACAAGCATTCAACAAATCTATTATAGGTACATCTGCACTTATCATTCTTATACGCGTAGGGTCCGTAGTTTAACTACATTGCGGTGTGCGAACCACCATAGGTGTCAGGTGTTTTGCAAAATAAAAATGTTTGTTTCACTTGTGCGTGGTCCAATTCTCCAAGCTGATTGAGACATGAGTCTTTCATGTAAAATAATTTTGGTTGTAGAAGCCATCATGACTGGTAATGGAAAAGTCAGAGATAATTTTTTAAGGGGATCACTTATGGGTCATTTTGACCAAATTTGATCTAGTTTCAGGCAAGAAGACATTTAAGCGAAATCCAAGCGGATCCATTATTCAAAGGTTACAATATTGTGATCATTCAAATAGAGTTGTATTGCCTCGAGCAGTTTCAGATGCTTTAGGAAACTTTTTATTGGAACTAGCTTTTGCAGCAACCTCATTGGTTGGGTGGTGATGCCAGATATAATTTTGAAAGGTAACCATCTGAGAACTTGAAAAAAACTGTGCATTGAACTTGTAGTGACGAATGTAAAAAGAATTCGAAGATACCAATGGGCAGACAGAAATCGTTAAATCAAAAGGCAGACAAGACCATGGCCAACACAAAAGAATCGATAGACCAACATAGTACGCACAACACTACACTGTAAACCAAAGCTAGAGTAACACGAACCCTACAAAAACCAGGGGGAGTTCAGGTGCTCCGAAAGAGTCAGCAAGTGACACCATCGTGTTACTCAGTAGACAAAGCCGAGTATAGTCGCAATCGGTGTTAGTCACAGCCGGTATAGGAACGGATTTGTTGTCACCACAGTGAGAAGATATTCATTGTCATTTATGAAATGGATATTTCGTACCGGTCAACCCGAATCATGATGGTGACCGAAAAATCTCCGTTGTGATGACTTTAATCTTTCCTTGAGAAACCCTTGGTTCAATAGCCTTCTAGTCAGCAGCAACCCTCTAGCAATAAAATCCTGATAGGAAGCACGTCCTGGATTAGCGTATCAACTGAGAAATATATACTCCATACGCAGGTTCGGCTGGAATATTGCTATACAGGAACGGAACGTTTACAATGGAAAAAATCAAAGTAATCTCTCTTGTCATAAAGTTTTGCTCTTAACCCGACCTTACTGTCAATTTCTAGGTTTAAGTCAATGTATGGAGCAGACTTTTCTGTTTCTTTAGTATCCTTGATTTCAAGTTCAATTGGACAGATACGTTCAACACATTCACCAAATTTAGTGAAAGAACATCATCTATAAAGCGGAACATGAAACCAAAAGCCAACTTTTTCTTTATTTCTCTGCAGAAGGCTTTGTATGAAGTCAGCTTCATACGAATAAAGGAATAAATCGGGGAGAAGGGGTGCATAGTTGGTCGCCATTGGAATGTCGATAGTTTAAACACCCGCTCGCAAAACATTTAAAACAGTTGTAGCTTACCTGGCCAAAGACGATGTGAGTTTTTGTCATCACCTGGCGTCCGTCGTCCATCGTTTGTAATCTTTTACATTTTCATCTTTTCCTTTAAAACCGACACAAAACTTTACAGGGAGCATCTATGGAAGGTCCTTGAAGGACTTCAAACATAATTGCCATAGGCAATTCTTCTTTCTGATTGGCTGAATTTAAACAAAAAATCTTCCCCTCTAAAACCACAAGTTCAAATGGAATCAAACTTTACAGGAAGCATTTATGGGAGATCCTGTACAAAGTTTTCTATGGTTTGTGATTGACTGATTGAAAAAAATCTTCTCCTCTGAAACTACCTAGCTAAATAGAACCAAACTTTACAGAAAACATCACTAAAATTAACAAATTCTAGTTTTAACATTATTTAAAAGGCACGGAAAACAAAATCACATACAAACATGTCAAATGTTATCCCTAGAGGATCCAGCCGAAAAATTGTAAACAGCCTTGTCTACAACCACAAAATACATGTATTTATACTAACATGTTAATTCTAGCATTATTGTCAAGAGTTTTGTATAGTAATTTTTATAACACTGTGCTCAAAAAGGAATTCGAAGATACCAAAGGGGCAGACAGAAATCGTTATGCATAGTTATGCTACCGGGTGGTTGATGACCTCGGGGACAAATTGTCCACCAACAGAGACATCGACCCAGTGGTAGTAAAAGGAATTCGAAGATACCAAAGGGGCAGACAGAAATCGTTATGCATAGTTATGCTACTGGGCGGTTGATGACATCGGGGACAAATTGTCCACCAGCAGAGACATCGACCCAGTGGCAAACTTATTCTTACATTTGGGTGCTTGAAGCTTTACTTGCGTTATAATACTAGCTAGATTTTCCTATATCTTATAGTTTCAATGCGTTTCATGTTCTTCTCTTCAAGAATATCTATTTTTTTCTCATAACCCGGTCTATAAGAACAACAGATGTGTGAATAATAGAAAACCTTGACTATAACCACAAGTTATCTAAAACAAGCCAGATAAATCGGTGTCGTCAACATCTCAACTTCTCGATTTTTCTACGACCTTGCATACCTTGCAGACAAAAAATTTCACAAAAGGCTAAAATTGACTAAATCGCACTTCATAGGCCATTATAACATTTTACTCATTAATATGTTACCTGAAGTTTACTTTCAGTGATACATACTTTTTTTAAAGTGTCATAACCGAGGCTCAACATATTAAAATGATGTGGCAGGTATATATAAGGCCATTCAGTTGACGCTTCGGGTCAAGCAAGTCAGAAAGGATTGATTGATTGATTGCTGCTTAACGTCCATTGGATGACTAGTGCGTTCAGGATGGAGATACCTAGTGCCTATTCTTTCATTATCACAACCTTTTCGAAGGGGAGTTCGAGTATTTATACATCCTGATCGAACTAACGGACGCCCTTTTAGCATGGCTTCTACCTACAGGCGGAGAAACCGAACGGCCTATTTCTATACCCCGGCCGCCCGGTGGAAATTCCGAATGGACAAATTCTTCAAAATACCAACATGTTTTTTTTTCATAGCAAGCAAATCATGTGACCAATTTCGAAAATTTTGAACATTTTTTCTTCCTTACATATTTTTCATTTCAATTCATATAATTGATGCAATTAGACTATCAATGGCAGATTTATTGAAGGTGGAAGTAGAAACTTGCTTTTTATGAGAGTGTTAACTCTCATTTTGCTATCGCAATATCTGCATGTGGGTGATTTTGACCCTCTAACTTCTATCTCTGTCTATCTACGCATGGGATTAGTGCAAGGATCTATTAGATCGTGTATTAATATTTTTGATTTTTGATGTCCTATTTCAATATTTCTGAC